>JAPZIH010000680.1:0-187267 GCA_027410445.1 Discoglossus pictus
TACTGTGACACCTCCCACACACTGACACTGCACCTCCATACTGTGACACTCCCACACACTGACACTGCACCTCCATACTGTGACACCACCACACACTGACACTGCACCTTCATACTGTGACACTCCAAACACTGACACTGCACCTCCATACTGTGACACCCCCACACACTGACACTGCACCTCCATACTGTGACACTCCCACACACTGACACTGCACCTCCATACTGTGACATCCCAACACTGACACTGCACCATCCATACTGTGGACACCTCCACACACTGACACGGCACCTCCATACTGTGACACCCCAAACACTGACACTGCACCTCCATACTGTGACACCTCCACACACTGACACTGCACCTCCATACTGTGACACCTCCACACACTGACACTGCACCTCCATACTGTGACACCCCACACACTGACACTGCACCTCCATACTGTGACACTCCCACACACTGACACTGCACCTCCATACTGTGACACTCCCACACACTGACACTGCACCTCCATACTGTGACACTCCCACACACTGACACTGCACCTCCATACTGTGACACCCCCACACACTGACACTGCACCTCCATACTGTGACACCCCACACACTGACACTGCACCTCCATACTGTGACACCTCCCACACACTGACACTGCACCTCCATACTGTGACACCCCCACACACTGACACTGCACCTCCATACTGTGACACCCCACACACTGACACTGCACCTCCATACTGTGACACCCCACACACTGACACTGCACCTCCATACTGTGACACCCCACACACTGACACTGCACCCTCCATACTGTGTCACTCCCACCACTGACACTGCACCTCCATACTGTGACCCCCCACACACTGACACTGCACCTTCATACTGTGTCACTCCCACACACTGACACTGCACCTCCATACTGTGACACCCCCACACACTGACACTGCACCTCCATACTGTGACATCCCAAACACTGACACTGCACCTCCTTACTGTGACACCCCCACACACTGACACTGCACCTTCATACTGTGACACCTCCACACATGACACTGCACCTTCATACTGTGACACCCCCACACACTGACACTGCACCTCCATACTGTGACACCCCACACACTGACACTGCACCTCCATATTGTGACACCACCACACACTGACACTGCACCTCCATACTGTGACACCAACACACACTGACACTGCACCTCCATCCTGTGACACCTTCATACTGTGACACCTCCACACACTGACACTGCACCTTCATACTGTGACACCACCACACACTGACACTGCACCTCCATACTGTGACACTCCAAACACTGACACTGCACCTCCATACTGTGACACTCCCAAACACTGACACTGCACCTCCATACTGTGACACTCAACACATGACATGCACCTCATACTGTGACTCTCCCACACACCTCCATACTGTGGACACCCAAACACTGACACTGCCCCTCCATACTGTGACACCCCCACACACTGACACTGCACCTCCATACTGTGACACCCCACACACTGACACTGCACCTCCATACTGTGACACCCCACACACTGACACTGCACCTCCATAACTGTGATACCTCACACATGACACTGCACCTCCATACTGTGACCTCCCACACACTGACACTGCACCTCCATACTGTGGACATCCCACTCACCTCCATACTGTGACCCCCCACACACTGACACGGCACCTCCATACTGTGACATCCCAAACCTGACACTGCACCTCCATACTGGGAAACCCCACACACTGACACTGCACCTCCATACTGTGACCCCACACACTGTCACTGCACCTCCATACTGTGACACCCACACACACTGACACTGCACCTCCATACTGTGACACCTTACCACAATGACACTGCACCTCCATACTGTGACACTCCCACACACTGACACTGCACCTCCATACTGTGACACTCCCACACACTGACACTGCACCTCCATACTGTGACACCCCCACACACTGACACTGCACCTCCATACTGTGACACCCCACACACTGACACTGCACCTCCATACTGTGACACCTCCACACACTGACACTGCACCTCCCATACTGTGACACCCCCACACACTGACACTGCACCTCCATACTGTGACACCCCACACACTGACACTGCACCTCCATACTGTGACACTCCCACACACTGACACTGCACCTCCATACTGTGACACTCCCACACACTGACACTGCACCTCCATACTGTGACACCCCACACACTGACACTGCACCTCCATACTGTGACACTCCCACACACTGACACTGCACCTCCATACTGTGACACTCCCACACACTGACACTGCACCTCCATACTGTGACACTCCACACACTGACACTGCACCTCCATACTGTGACACTCCCACACACTGACACTGCACCTCCATACTGTGACACCTCCACACACTGACACTGCACCTCCATACTGTGACACTCCCACACACTGACACTGCACCTCCATACTGTGACACTCCCACACACTGACACTGCACCTCCATACTGTGACATCCCCACACACTGACACTGCACCTCCATACTGTGACACCCCACACACTGACACTGCACCTCCATACTGTGACACCTCCACACACTGACACTGCACCTCCATACTGTGACACCACCACACACTGACACTGCACCTCCATACTGTGACACTCCCACACACTGACACTGCACCTCCATACTGTGACACTCCACACACTGACACTGCACCTCCATACTGTGACACCCCCCACACACTGACACTGCACCTCCATACTGTGACACCCCCACACACTGACACTGCACCTCCATACTGTGACACCCCCCACACACTGACACTGCACCTCCATACTGTGACACTCCCACACACTGACACTGCACCTCCATACTGTGACACCCTCACACACTGACACTGCACCTCCATACTGTGACACCCCACACACTGACACTGCACCTCCATACTGTGACACTCCACACACTGACACTGCACCTCCATACTGTGACACCCCCACACACTGACACTGCACCTCCATACTGTGACACCCCCACACACTGACACTGCACCTCCATACTGTGACACTCCACACACTGACACTGCACCTCCATACTGTGACACCCCACACACTGACACTGCACCTCCATACTGTGACACCACCACACACTGACACTGCACCTCCATACTGTGACACCTCCACACACTGACACTGCACCTCCATACTGTGACACCCCCACACACTGACACTGCACCTCCATATTGTGACACCCCCACACACTGACACTGCACCTTCATACTGTGACACCTCCACACACTGACACTGCACCTTCATACTGTGACACCTCCACACACTGACACTGCACCTCCATACTGTGACACTCCCACACACTGACACTGCACCTCCATACTGTGACACTCCCCACACACTGACACTGCACCTCCATACTGTGACACCCCCACACACTGACACAGCACCTCCATACTGTGACATCCAAAACACTGACACTGCACCTCCATACTGTGAAACTCCCACACACTGACACGGCACCTTCATACTGTGACACCTCAACACACTGACACTGCACCTCCATACGTGACACTCCCACACACTGACACTGCACCTCCATACTGTGACACTCCCACACACTGACACTGCACCTCCATACTGTGACACCCCACACACTGACACCTGCACCTCCATACTGTGACTACCCCTCACACCCCTGACACAGCACCTCCATACTGTGACACCCACACACTGACACTGCACCTCCATACTGTGACACCCCCACACACTGACACTGCACCTCCATACTGTGACACCCCACAACACTGACACTGCACCTCCATACTGTGACACCCCCACACACTGACACTGCACCTCCATACTGTGACACCCCCACACACTGACACTGCACCTCCATACTGTGACACCCCACACACTGACACTGCACCTCCAAACTGTGACACCCCACACACTGACACTGCACCTCCATACTGTGACACCCCACACCACTGACACTGCACCTCCTACTGTGACACCCCCACACACTGACACTGCAACCTCCATACTGTGACACCCCCACACACTGACACTGCACCTCCATACTGTGACACACCCCACACACTGACACTGCCCCTCCATACTGTGACACCCCCACACACTGACACTGCACCTCCATACTGTGACACCCCACACACTGACACTGCGCCTCCATACTGTGACACCCAAACACTGACACTGCACCTCCATACTGTGACACCCCCACACCCCCCCCCCCCCCACTGACACTGGCACCCTCCATACTGTGACACCCCCACACACTGACACTGCACCTCCATACTGTGACACCCCCACACACTGACACTGAACCTCCATACTGTGACACGCCACCACACACTGACACTGCACCTCCATACTGTGACACCCACACACTGACACTGCACCTCCATACTGTGACACCTCCACACACTGACACTGCACCTCCATACTGTGACACTCCCACACACTGACACTGCACCTCCATACTGTGACACCCCCACACACTGACACTGCACCTCCATACTGTGACACTCCCACACACTGACACTGCACCTCCATACTGTGACACCCCCACACACTGACACTGCACCTCCATACTGTGACACCCCCACACACTGACACTGCACCTCCATACTGTGACACCCCACACACTGACACTGCACCTCCATACTGTGACACCCCAAACACTGACACTGCACCTCCATACTGTGACACCCCCACACACTGACACTGCACCTTCATACTGTGACACCTCCACACACTGACACTGCACCTCCATACTGTGACACCCCACACACTGACACTGCACCTCCATACTGTGACACCCCACACACTGACACTGCACCTCCATACTGTGACACCCCCACACACTGACACTGCACCTCCATACTGTGACACCCCACACACTGACACTGCACCTCCATATTGTGACACCACCACACACTGACACTGCACCTTCATACTGTGACACCTCCACACACTGACACTGCACCTTCATACTGTGACACCACCACACACTGACACTGCATCTCCATACTGTGACACTCCAAACACTGACACTGCACCTCCATACTGTGACACTCCAAACACTGACACTGCACCTCCATACTGTGACACTCCAAACACTGACACTGCACCTCCATACTGTGACACCCCACACACTGACACTGCACCTCCATACTGTGACACCCCACACACTGACACTGCACCTCCATACTGTGACACCCCCACACACTGACACTGCACCTCCATACTGTGACACCCCACACACTGACACTGCACCTCCATACTGTGACACCCCCACACACTGACACTGCACCTCCAAACTGTGATACCTCACACACTGACACTGCACCTCCATACTGTGACACTCCCACACACTGACACTGCACCTCCATACTGTGACATCCCACACACCTCCATACTGTGACACCCCCACACACTGACACGGCAACCTCCATAACTGTGACTTCCAAAACACTGACACTGCTCCTCCATACTGGTGACACCCCCACACTAACTGACACTGCACCTCATACTGTGACCCCCACACACTGGGGTTTCACGGCAACCTCCTTACTGTTACACCCCACACACTGACACTGCACCTCCATACTGTGACACCCCACACACTGACACTGCACCTCCATACTGTGAAACTCCCACACACACTGACACTGCACCTCCATACTGTGACACCCCCACACACTGACACTGCACCTCCATACTGTGACACCCAAACACCTCCACTGACAACCCAGAAGACACTGCACCTCCATACTGTGACACCCCCACATGACACTGCACCTCCATACTGTGACCCCCACACACTGACACCCCCTCCATACTGTGACACCCCACACACTGACACTGCACCTCCATACGTGACACTCAAACGACACTGCACCTCCATACTGTGACACCCCACACACTGACACTGCACCTCCAACTGTGACACCCCACAACACTGCAACACTAGCACTCCCATACTGTGACACCCCCAAACACTGACACTGCGCCTCCATACTGTGACACCCAAACCTGACACTGCTCCTCCTATACTGTTACACCCCACAACACGGACACTGCACCTCATACTGTGACACCCCCCCAGCACACTGGGGGACACTGCAACCTCCATACTGTGACACCCAAAATGAACTGCCATCCAACTGAGCACACACAACATGCTGCACCTGCACTATACTGTGACACTCCCCACACACTGTACACTGCACCTCCATACTGTGACACCCCAACACACTGACACTGCAACCTCCATACTGTACACAACCACACAACTGACTCTGCACCCTCATACTGTGACACCTCCTCACACTTGACATCATGCACCTTCAATACTGTGACACCTACCACACACTGGACATCTGCCATCTCCATACTGTGACACCCAAACACTGACACTGCAACCTCCAGACTTGTGACCCATCCCACACTATCGTACACATGGCACCTCCATACTGTGGACAACTCCAACACACAGGACAGCTGCAACCTCCATACTGTGACTCCCCACACACTGACACTGCAACCTCATACTGTGACAACACCCCACACACTGGACACTGCACCTCCATACTGTGACACCACCACACACTGACACTGCACCTCCATACTGTGACACCCCCACACACTGACACTGCACCTCCATACTGTGACACCCCCACACACTGACACTGCACCTCCAAACTGTGATACCTCACACACTGACACTGCACCTCCATACTGTGACACTCCCACACACTGACACTGCACCTCCATACTGTGACATCCCACACACCTCCATACTGTGACACCCCCACACACTGACACGGCACCTCCATACTGTGACATCCCACACACTGACACTGCACCTCCATACTGTGACCCCCACACACTGACACTGCACCTCCATACTGTGACACCCCACACACTGACACTGCACCTCCATACTGTGACACCCCACAAACTGACACTGCACCTCCATACTGTGACACCCCACACACTGACACTGCACCTCCATACTGTGACACCCCCACACACTGACACTGCACCTCCATACTGTGACACCCCACACACTGACACTGCACCTCCATACTGTGACACCCCACACACTGACACTGCACCTCCATACTGTGATACCTCACACACTGACACTGCACCTCCATACTGTGACACCCCCACACACTGACACTGCACCTCCATACTGTGACACCCCCACACACTGACACTGCACCTCCATACTGTGACACCCCCACACACTGACACTGCACCTCCATACTGTGACACTCCAAACACTGACACTGCGCCTCCATACTGTGACATCCCAAACACTGACACTGCACCTCCGTACTGTGACACCCCCACACACTGACACTGCCCCTCCATACTGTGACACCCCCACACACTGACACTGCACCTCCAAACTGTGATACCTCACACACTGACACTGCACCTCCATACTGTGACACTCCCACACACCTCCATACTGTGACACCCCAAACACTGACACTGCCCCTCCATACTGTGACACCCCCACACACTGACACTGCACCTCCATACTGTGACACCCCACACACTGACACTGCACCTCCATACTGTGACACCCCCACACACTGACACTGCACCTCCAAACTGTGATACCTCACACACTGACACTGCACCTCCATACTGTGACACTCCCACACACTGACACTGCACCTCCATACTGTGACATCCCACACACCTCCATACTGTGACACCCCCACACACTGACACGGCACCTCCATACTGTGACATCCCAAACACTGACACTGCACCTCCATACTGTGACACCCCCACACACTGACACTGCACCTCCATACTGTGACCCCCACACACTGACACTGCACCTCCATACTGTGACACCCCACACACTGACACTGCACCCCCATACTGTGACACCCCACAAACTGACACTGCACCTCCATACTGTGACACCCCCACACACTGACACTGCACCTCCAAACTGTGACACCCCCACACACTGACACTGCACCCCCACACACTGACACTGCACCTCCATACTGTGACACCCCACACACTGACACTGCCCCTCCATACTGTGATACCTCACACACTGACACTGCACCTCCATACTGTGACACCCCCACACACTGACACTGCACCTCCATACTGTGACACCCCCACACACTGACACTGCCCCTCCATACTGTGACACCCCCACACACTGACACTGCACCTCCATACTGTGACACTCCAAACACTGACACTGCGCCTCCATACTGTGACATCCCAAACACTGACACTGCACCTCCGTACTGTGACACCCCCACACACTGACACTGCACCTTAATACTGTGACACCTCCACACACTGACACTGCACTTCCATACTGTGACACTCCCACACACTGACACTGCACCTCCATACTGTGACACTCCCACACACTGACACTGCACCTCCATACTGTGACACCCCCACACACTGACACTGCCCCTCCATACTGTGACACCCCCACACACTGACACTGCACCTCCATACTGTGACACTCCAAACACTGACACTGCGCCTCCATACTGTGACATCCCAAACACTGACACTGCACCTCCGTACTGTGACACCCCCACACACTGACACTGCACCTTCATACTGTGACACCTCCACACACTGACACTGCACCTTCATACTGTGACACCACCACACACTGACACTGCACCTCCATACTGTGACACTCCCACACACTGACACTGCGCCTCCATATTGTGACACCTCCACACACTGACACTGCACCTTCATACTGTGACACCTCCACACACTGACACTGCACCTTCATACTGTGACACCACCACACACTGACACTGCACCTCCATACTGTGACACTCCCACACACTGACACTGCACCTCCATACTGTGACACTCCCACACACTGACACTGCACCTCCATACTGTGACACCCCCACACACTGACACTGCACCTCCATACTGTGACATCCCAAACACTGACACTGCACCTCCATACTGTGACACCTCCACACACTGACACTGCACCTCCATACTGTGACACCCCCACACACTGACACGGCACCTCCATACTGTGACATCCCAAACACTGACACTGCACCTCCATACTGTGACACCTCCACACACTGACACTGCACCTCCATACTGTGACACCCCACACACTGACACTGCACCTCCATACTGTGACACCTCCACACACTGACACTGCGCCTTCATACTGTGACACCTCCACACACTGACACTGCACCTTCATACTGTGACACCTCCACACACTGACACTGCACCTCCATACTGTGACACCCCCACACACTGACACTGCACCTCCATACTGTGACACCCCCACACACTGACACTGCACCTCATACTGTCACCTCCACACACTGACACTGCACCTCCATACTGTGACACCTCCACACACTGACACTGCACCTCCATACTGTGACACTCCCACACACTGACACTGCACCTCCATACTGTGACACCTCCACACACTGACACTGCGCCTTCATACTGTGACACCTCCACACACTGACACTGCACCTTCATACTGTGACACCTCCACACACTGACACTGCACCTCCATACTGTGACACCCCCACACACTGACACTGCACCTCCATACTGTGACACCCCCACACACTGACACTGCACCTTCATACTGTCACTCCCACACACTGACACTGCACCTCCATACTGTGACACCCCCACACACTGACACTGCACCTTCATACTGTGTCACTCCCACACACTGACACTGCACCTCCATACTGTGACACCCCCACACACTGACACTGCACCTCCATACTGTGACATCCCAAACACTGACACTGCACCTCCTTACTGTGACACCCCCACACACTGACACTGCACCTTCATACTGTGACACCTCCACACACTGACACTGCACCTTCATACTGTGACACCCCCACACACTGACACTGCACCTCCATACTGTGACACCCCACACACTGACACTGCACCTCCATATTGTGACACCACCACACACTGACACTGCACCTTCATACTGTGACACCTCCACACACTGACACTGCACCTTCATACTGTGACACCACCACACACTGACACTGCACCTCCATACTGTGACACTCCCACACACTGACACTGCACCTCCATACTGTGACACTCCCACACACTGACACTGCACCTCCATACTGTGACACCCCCACACACTGACATGGCACCTTTATACTGTGACAACCCAAACACTGACACTGCGCCTCCATACTGTGACACCTCCACACACTGACACTGCACCTTCATACTGTGACACCTCCACACACTGACACTGCACCTTCATACTGTGTCACTCCCACACACTGACACTGCACCTCCATACTGTGACACCACCACACACTGACACTGCACCTCCATACTGTGACACCCCCACACACTGACACGGCACCTCCATACTGTGACATCCCAAACACTGACACTGCGCCTCCATACTGTTACACCTCCACACACTGACACTGCGCCTTCATACTGTGACACCCACCAAACACTGACACTGCACCTCCATACTGTGACACTCCCACACACTGACACTGCACCTCCATACTGTGACATCCAACACACACTGACACTGCACCTCCATACTGTGACACCCCCACACACTGACACTGCACCTCCATACTGTGACACCCCCACACACTGACACTGCACCTCCATACTGTGACATCCCCACACACTGACACTGCACCTCCATACTGTGACACCCCACACACTGACACTGCACCTCCACACTGTGACACTCCCACACACTGACACTGCACCTCCATACTGTGACACCCCACACACTGACACTGCACCTCCATACTGTGACAACCCCACACACTGACACTGCACCTCCATACTGTGACACCTCCACACACTGACACTGCACCTCCATACTGTGACACCCCACACACTGACACTGCACCTCCATACTGTGACACCTCCACACACTGACACTGCACCTTCATACTGTGACACCCCACACACTGACACTGCACCTCCATACTGTGACACTCCCACACACTGACACTGCACCTCCATACTGTGACACCCCCACACACTGACACTGCACCTCCATACTGTGACACCCCACGCACTGACAGTGAAACAAATGTTTAAAAAAATAAATTAAAAAGCAAATAATATTATCAAACGTGATCTATAAAAGACAAGGTAACTGCACTCTACAGATACTCCCTGATAGGCAATTGTTTTATTTATTATAGCTAAAATATAGTAAAAGTGGGTTATTTATTATAATACAGCACCTACATGACACAGCCGTGTAATAATACCTTGTCTGACATCTAGTGGTAACCTTTGTGTGAGACAAATATCAACAAGCCGGAATCCACCATAACAGAGTAAGTGTAGGAGATTTGTTTTATCCTATAATATTAAAGTAACATTTGTGGTCTTCAAAAAGCTGTAAATTAAGCAAATTAAATACCCTTAAAAATATGTTTATTGTAAAACTGCTAGTTGTGATATAATAAATATTACTGTTATATACCCAGATGTGTGATATCATTTGGAATATAATCATTAGAACGTTATGCGGCTCACTGGCTTGTTTTGAGTGTAGTGTATTGTATGGTATGTTTTATTTTCCGTAATGTATGCATTTTTTCTTTTTGTAACATAGCTTTTTTATTTTTGGTAAAGTAGTTTTTTTTTATTTTTGGTAAAGTAGGTTTTTTAATTTTGGTAATATTCTTTTTTATTTTCATAAATGTCCTTTTTCATTTTCTGTAATTATTTAATTTTTTCCTCTAATTAGTGGGGTACTAGGGATTTTATTAGGGTTGAAGGTATGTAGTGTATAGTTTAACAGGGTACCGGGGGGGGTTAATGGGGGTTAATAGTTTCGGGTAGGTAGTGTAAAGCATAATAGGGTAGGGTAGTAGGGGATTTACTTGGTTCATTTGGGTTTAAATAGGCCCAGTTAGGGTTAAATAGGACTAGATAGGCTTACATAGGACTAGACGGGGTAAAATAAGTATAGATGGGGTTACGTAGGTCTAAACGGGGTAGCATAGAACTAGATAGGGTTCTTGGGTCCAGATAGGGTTAATACATTTAGTATGGGTTAATGGGGTATAGTTAGGGTTAATAGTGTTTTGTAGTGCTTAGATTTTGTGTCATGAAGGTCCTGGGGGACCCTCATGGCACTTATAGTGTCATTATAGGTGTTAATTAGTGTGCTATAGGGGTCTATATAGACCCCTATTGGACTGATAGGGTTAATTATGGGCTCATGTGGCTTTGCATTGAGTCTCATGAGTGACTGGGTTAATTACGGGCTCATGGGGATCTGTATTGAGCCCCATGAGTGATGGGTTAATTAGTGGCTCATGGTGGCTCATTTAAGGACCTTTAATGTCCTTTCAGGACCCGCAGCAGGAAATTAAAAAAAAAACTTACAGTACCCCCGTGGCTTGTGTGCTGTGCGTCCTTACAGAGAGGGGTTAATGTGGAGAGCCTGCAGAAGTCCCAATCAGGACCCCTGCATTATAGGATTATGTGGGGATACTGCAGGGGTCACGATCAGGACCCCTGCATTATAGGGTCAATGTAAGAACACTGAAGGGGTCCCCAATGGGACCCCACAGGATTATGGAATTAATGTTCATTGCCACAGGGGTACTTACTGTACCCCGTGGCATGGGGGTAAGCATTAGTATGCCCTGGTCCATTTAAGGAGCTGCGGCGGAGAATTTACATCTCAAAGCCCATACGAGTACGGTTATGGAGAACTTTAAAGACAAATATATATTCAATGCATCACTGTACAGCGCTGTAATTGAGTGGGAACATTAGGGGGGACATGAGGATTAGAAGCACTACATTGGCAAGCTGGCACATCGCTAGTAGCCAATACTGTAATTTGTGGCCAAAGTCGGAGCTTGGAGAAAGGGTCCCTGGCTTGGAGATAATTCAAGCCCGGGCTTGATTTACCTCCAAGCCAGGAACTCGTTCTTTAAGCCAGTTGGATTTTGGCCACAAATTACAGTTTTGGCTGGAAGCGAAGCACCAACTTGTGAATGTATTGCTTTCAATGCTCATGTCCCCGTTTGCATTCTCCATCATTTACAGTGCTTTACAGTGCTTTCTTAAATATATATTTTACTTTGAATAGTGTTCAGATTTGGCGAGCTTGAACCATTGATCTACTGGCTAGCTGCCGCGATCAGGGTCAAGCTCGTTCGCCAAGGCTTATAGCAAATTGCATAGGACCTCCTTGTGGGGGCGCCCATGTGACTACCAGCGTAGACGTACTACTACGCGTGGCCGTAAGACGGCCGCAATGAATACAAGACTTGCAGCCATTTTACGGCCACAATTATAATAAGGCCCATAGAGTTTAAAAACTTGAAGATAATATCCCAACTTGTTAAAGGCCTGAATATGCCTTACAAAAGACATGCAGTCATGTCATCTTTTCAGAAAGAAAATGCTGATATATTGTGTTTTCAAAAAACACATTGGGTGGTAAATAGAGAGCCGAGTCTGCTAGGGAGAATCTGTAATGTTAAAATAACAGCAAATTATAAGACCAAATCAAGAGGAGGAGTAATTCTATTCTATTCAACAAAAATATATCAATAATAGAAGAACTTATAGAAATAGATATAATGGGTAGATATATTATCTGGGTAGGCAAAATAAATAACAAAAAATATACCATCTCTAAAGTATACGCCCCAAATTACAAACAAAATCTATTTCTTAATAAAATCTTAAGACACTTAAACAAAATTAAGAAAGGCCACTTAGTTTTGTGTGTAGATCTTAACATATGTTTAGATCCCGACCTACAAAAAAGCAATAGATAATCATAAAAAAAATCTAAAAGGAAAGCTATTCATTTTCAAAAAAGTTGAATAAAATGTAATGTTTATGATAGTCGGAGAACTCTCCACCCAAATGAGAGAGACTATACATTCTACTCCTTCAGACATCTCACATACACCAGAATTGACTATTTCCTATTAGATAAATTCACTTTACAATCTATTTATAAAACTGAAATAATGCCAACAAGTTGGTCTGACCATGGGTGTTTAAAACTATATTTGAATAATATAAAGAAACCTAAACCAATATATACAAATAAAATAGATCCTACTTTATTAAAAACTAAGGAATACAGGGATAAATTAAAAAAATAAATTGAACTATATTTTGACTTGAATGAAAAAATCATTATTTTCTAGCATAACCTTATGGAATTCACATAAGGCAGTAATTAGAGGAATATTGACTTCATGGGCAATAATTAGAGCTAAATGTAGAGGCAACCCCTAAGAGACCTTTATATAAACTTAACATCACTTAAAAATATAAATAAATGATCTCCCACTAAAGCTGGAATTCAAGACATTTCCAAAACACAATCCTTAATAAAAAGAATATTACAAGAGCAGGTTCATAAAAATATATTTTTTTGGTAATAAAATAGGAAAAGTACTAGCCAACCAGTTGAAGACTAAATCCTCATATAAAAAGATAGATAAACTAATTAATCAGAAGGGTGACATTTGTAAAAAAAAACAACAGACATTGGTAAAATATTCGCTAAGTACTATAGATCTCTATACAATCCGAAGGGAAATTAGATTTCTGAAAAAACAACTAAAGAAATAATTAATAATTTTCTGAACCAAATCAACCTCCCTAGAATTTCAGAAAGTCAATAAAAAAATCTAGACCAGGGAATCACAGAGAAAGAAATTGTAAACTGGATATCAAAACTTCAATTAAATAAAACTCCAGGCCCAGGTAGCTTTTGAAATCTATACTTCAAAATATTTTCTTCATCTTTAACGAAATACTTAAAGCAAACTTATAATGAAATAAAATCTCTAGGAGAAACACCACAGGAGATGTTAGAGGCAACTATTATTTCAATACCCCAAATTGGGAAAGATGCTGTAGATTACAGAAATTATAGACCTATATCTCCCCGTAACACAGACATTAAAAATCTATTTCAAAATGATTGCCTCAAGATTAAACTCTATCATGTCATCTCTAATAGATTCAGATCGATCAGGCTTTATTAAAGGCCGACAATGCTCAGATAAATAAATGTATTTTCATATACCAATCAAAAGAAAATCCCAACTATTGCCCTGTCTTTAAATGACAAAAAAGGCATTCAACAGGGAATGCTTGGAAATAACATTAGAGAGATTTGGTCTCGGCAGATTTGGCTCTCATACAATTATGGCCCTCTATAAAAATGTCACAGCACATGCATCAGGTTATGGTTTCAAATCTGAAAATGTCCCCATATCCAATGGGACAAGACAGGGCTGCCACTCTCTCTTCTAATATTTGCCATTATTATCGAAAATTTAGCAGAATATATCAGAAAAGAAAACTCAATTAAGGGGATTGAAAATGGTACTCTGGAAAATAAAATAACATTGTATGGAGAGAACATAGTTGTAACCCTGACTGACCCCATAAAATCAATGGATAATATATTTAAAACAATAGAATTTTTTAGCAAAATGTCTTTTTATAAATTAAATTCTATGAAAACAGAAATATTAACTTTGAATATAAATTTAGAACTCATTACTAAGCTAAAAAAAGTATATAAATTTAACTGGCAGAAAAAATTTTTTTTTACATTTGGGGACTGATTTTGTACCAAAAATTCCAAAAGTAATTATAAGAAATTGTATTTACTTGTAAAAGATACAAATGAATCATGTTTCCCTCCCCTTTAATTCCAATTAGTCACTTATATGATAATTTACTACCAGATCAAAAAACTAATTGTAAATACTGGAATGTTACATTTTTGGGGGATTTCTATGGCGCAAGTCAGTTTAGAACTCTTAAAAACTGCATTTAAATATATATATATATTTTTTTTAAATAACTGTTTGACTTTTCATACACTAAAACAATCAATCTTACAATCCGTATATAATTTATCCTTTTCCAGAGAACTCACCCATTTTGAAATTCTATTGAAGTCTGGTAAAAATCTATCAATATCAAGTTGTCTTAAATAATTTCGGAAAGGGCTAGACATAGAGAAAGCACCGATGTTAAAATGGGAAAGAGACTTAGGGACAAACTCGGATAATGAAAAATGGCTTAAGGCTTTTAAATTGACACAGAATATAATAAAAAGTACTTTGTCAAGAGAAGTACAATTTAAACTTGTACAAAGATGTTTTTATCTAAAATAGATCCCATACAACATTCAGGTCAAAGCTGGAGAAAATATACAGATCCCGGGACACACACATGTGGGGGACCTGTACAAATATACAACAGTTTTTGCTCAAAAGAAATTTCTAAAATAATTACATTTGAATTAGTTCCAACTCCAGGACTGATACTTTTTTATTTTATGCCAGATTTATTGAACAAAAAACAACAAGGAATTCATATTATCATGGTGACTAAATGGTTAATAATTAAAAACTGAAAGAATCGATTCCAACATGGAACGAAATTAGAGAAATCACTGCTAGGAAGAAACTTTTGGAAATTGATTTTATTGAAACAGATGGTAGCCCAAATAAAAGCATACACATAAAATGGTCTTTATGGGATTAATCTTATATATAATAATTCTTATTATAAAAAGATAGTTAAGACATTTATCAACGTCGTCCATTCTGGATAAACCTACAGAATAATATAGGTATACGTTTTAGAAAACCAATTGCTAAAAATGTTATTTGTTTGTTTTGTATGAAAGTTGTATATTTAATGTGAATTTTATACCTGCACTATTTTTGTTGTAAAAATAAAAATGCAATAAAAAAAATACATATATATATGTTTTATGTGTAATTATTAACTGTTGGAATATAAGGTGGGGGATATTGGGTGGATGTGTGTGTATGTAGTGACCTAGCTCTTTGTGTGTTATTCACTCTGTGTATTTGTATTATGTGTAATCAGTAAATATGTGTAATTAAAGTTTAAGGCCCTCATTCTATTATCGGCCGTAAATCGGCCGCAAAGCTGCGATTCCTTGCGGGGCTCCCGTTACCTTGCAATTCAATTATACGGCGCCGCAAAGATATCCTCTTACGGCCGGCCGTATATCTTGCAATCGGCCGTAAGCTCAGAAATCTTTAAATGCAAAAATAAATTCAAGACGGCACTGTAAAGCTCTGTAAATGCTAGGGATCATAATGGGGGACATGAGGATTAATAGCAACCCCCTCTCAAGTGTGCACATCAGCCCAAATCCGAGATTACATTAACTGTTTATTTTCCGGCCGCAGCGTGGGCGGGTCTGAGGTGCTCCAAGCCCTCGGGACTTTTTCCATGGATATTTGACATAAATTTAAAGAAAAAAATATTTACGGATTAGTGTAGGGGAATGTTGTGTTATGAATGCTAACACCTACAATCACTTTATAGTCTCCTCAGAGTGCAGGATGGCTTTATTATGGCTTTAAAATGTGCTTAATTGTGTGCCTGCGGGACCTTTTTGCTGCAAGTAAGCTGCGGCTCGGTTTTAGCCTTGCAGAGAGGGTTCCCGGAGCAATTGAATAGCAACCAGGATTTTCTTGCGGCCGAAACTCTTGCGGCCGTTTAAGATCAAAGGCTTTTCTCCGGCGCGAGCGGCCGCAAGGGATAGCAAGGCGCCGGCCGCAAGCCTGCCGGAATCCCCGGCCGGAGGGGAATAGAATAGCCGATTAGCTTGCGGCCCGGTCCTTGCTGCCACGCATCTCCTACGGCCGATAATAGAATGAGGCCCTAAGTGTTTAAATCATAATTTGATTAATATAAAATAATAAAACCGTAAGAACCTGCTCATAGAATGTGCCTACTCTCCCTCCATCACTGGTCAAACCACCAACTCCGGGACCTGCGTGCTACTTTGGGAGAATCTACAACACAGTCAACTCATGGGCGGGTTACAACTAATTTATAATCTCTCTTTGTCAATCATCTTCAGCTAGAGTGCTTTCTATTCTCTGACTGTAACTACGGGATTGGATTGTAACTGTGGACCGCATCTAGTCCAGCCCAATAATAACTTGCGGCCGCGGAAGGATTTACTGTCTTGAGGCTTCGGTCCTGTACTTGTGCGCTTGTTTCAATTAAATGAATCTCTCTGTAACTGATGCAATTTAATTTAAATATCTGATATTATTCCTGAGGTGATAATTTCCTAACAATAACTTGTAATCGACTAACTTTAAATTACTGTATATACTCGAGTATTAGCCGATCTGAGTATAAGCAGAGGCACCTATTTTACCACAAAATACTGTGAAAAATGAGTAGAGACTCGGGTATAAGCTGAGGGTGGGAAATGTGCTGCCCCCTGTGTCCCTCTTGTGCCCTCTGTGTCCCCCCTCTCTCTCCCGTGTCTCTTCTCCCCTCTCTCTTCCCTGTGTCTCTTCCCCCCTCCCTTATCACCCTCCTCAACCCCCCTCTTCATTCTCAACCTCCCTCCTCAACCTCCCTCCTCATCCTCAACCTCCCTCCTCATCCTCAACCACCTCATCCTCAACCCCCTCCTCAACCTCAACCCCCCTCCATAACCTCAACCTCCCTCCTCATCCTCAACCTCCCTCCTCATCCTCAACCCCCTCCTCATCCTCAACCTCCCTCCTCATCCTCAACACCCCATCAACCCGCCCTCAACCTCACTCCTCATCCTCCCCCCTCAATCCCCCATCCTCATTCTCAACCCCCATCCTCATCCTCAGCCCCCCTATCCTTCACCCCCCCTCAACCTCAACCCCCCTCCTCAACCTCCCTCCTCCTCATCAACCCCCTCCTCACCCCCCCTCAACCTCAACCCCCATCCTCAACCCCCTCCTCATTCTAAACCCCCCTAAATACATCGCCATCTACCTTTCCCCTCACTTACCTGCTTCTTCTCCGGCCTCTGCTCCTTCCGTCTTGACCACGGGGCGCATGTGACGTCACATGCGCCCCGGGTGTTTAGCGTCACATGCGCGCCGGGGTTAAGACTGAAGGTGCAGAGGCTGGAGAAGAAGCAGGTAAGTGAGGGGGAGGTATTTAGAGGGGAGAGGAAGTGAGGAGGGGGGTTGAGGATGAGGAGGGGGGTTGAGGAGGGGGGGGAAGAGACACGGGGGGTTAGAGAGACACAGGGGGGTTAGAGAGACACAGGGGGGTTAGAGAGACACAGGGGGGTAGAGAGACACGGGTGGGGTTTGAGAGACACGGGGGGAGTGAGTTGAGTATAAGCCGAGGGGGCCCTTTTTAGCCTTAATAAAAGGGCTGAAAAACTCGGCTTATACTCGAGTATATTAGTAGTTTCATTTTTCCCTCAGTAAGTTGTGACGGTAACATAACAAGCAAATAATATTATCAAACGTGATCTATAAAAGACAAGGTAACTGCACTCTACAGATACTCCCTGATATTATTATTATTATTGTTATTATCGTTTATTTGTAACGCGTTAACATATTCCGTAGCGCTATACATAAATTACAGGCAATGACAAGATCAAGATTCACACATTGCAATGAATGGAGGCCCTGTCTTTGAGCTTGGAGTCCGGTGTCCATAGTGCTTTCCCTAAAGCACCGCGCAGGATTGAAACTCACAGACTTACAATCTAAAGGTTACTGTCTGTGTGTGGTACAGTAGGGAGAGAGTAGCGCTGAGCATGTTAGGGGTTATAGGCTTCTTTAAAGAGGTGCATTTTTATTGATGTTTTGAAGGATTTAAGGCAGTAGGATAGTCTGGTGAAGCAAGGAAAGGAGTTCCAGAAAATAGGGGCAGCGCAAGAAAAGTCCTTTAGGCGGGAGTGAGAGGAGTGGTAGAAAGAAGGCAAGTTGCAGTAGTCAAGACGAGAAATGGTGAGAGAGTGTATTAGAATCTTAGTAGTGTCTTGTGTGAGGTAATGGCGTATTTTCAATATGTTTTTTAGATGGAAAAGACAGGATTTGATTAGAGACTGTATGTGTGGGATGAAAGAGAGAGCGGGGTCCAGTAGAACCCCGAGACAATGGGCTTGGGAGGAGGGAGTGATGATGGTGTTGTTGACAGAGAGAGAGATGTGAGGAATTGAAGCTGTAGTAGAGGTTGGGAAGATTAAGAGTTCAGTCTTAGACATGTTGAGTTTCAGATGGTGGGCGGACATCCAAGAGGATATATTAGAGAGGCAGTCGGAGACGTGTGCTAGAAGAGAGGGTGATAGATCTGGTGCTGAGAGGTAGATTTGGATGTCATCTGCATAGAGATGGTACTGGAACCCAAAAGAGTTTATTAGGGTGTCGAGTGAGGATGTTTAGATGGAGAAGAGGAGGGGGCCTAGGGCTGATCCTAGGGGTACGCCAATAGACAGGGGGTGAGGAGAAGATGATGTGCCGGAGAAGGAGACGCTAAATGATCGTTCTTGGAGGTATGATGAGAACCACAAGAGAGCAGTGTCTCGAATGCAGAGGGAGGAGAGAATGTGGAGTAGAAGCGGATGGTCAACTGTGTCAAAGGCAGCAGAGAGATCCAGAAGAAGCAAAATGGAAAAGTGGCCTTTAGATTGGGCAGTGAGCAGGTCATTGGTGACTTTTATGAGGGCTCTCTCAGTGGAGTGTTGGGGCCGAAAGCCGGATTGGAAAGTGTCCAGAAGAGAGTTAGAGGAGATGAAACTGGTAAGGCGGTTATAGACGGGCCGCTCCAGCAGTTTGGAAGCCAGGGGAAGTAGAGAGATAGGGCGATAGTTAGATGCAATGTCAGAATCGGATGAGGGTTTCTTAAGAGTGGGTGTAATTATGGCATGCTTTAGAGATGATGGAAATGTGCCAGTGTTTAGGGAAAGGTTGAAGATATGTGTGAGAGCTGGGATTAGTGTAGTAGAGAGGGGAGGGATGAGCTGAGATGGAATAGGATCCGAAGGACAGCTGGTGAGGTGAGAGGATGATATTAGGATGGAGACTTCATCTTCTGTTGCAGGGGTAAAGTAGTTCAGAGTGGCTGTGGGAATGGAGGGGGGGTAGATTGGGTGTTGTTGGTTAGTTGAGAGAGTGAAGTGTGTGAGCCACGGTGAGAGGAGAGTTCATTGTGGATAGATTGAATTTTATGTGTAAAATGGTTGGCAAAGTCTTCAGCTGTGAGAGAGGAAGGGATGGGGGAGGTGGTGGGCGAAGGAGAGTATTGAAAGTGGCAAAAAGACATTTTGGGTTAGAGGAGAGAGTTGATATTAGTGATGTGAAGTATTGCTGTTTGGCGAGGTTGAGGGCAGAGGAGTAGGAACGTAGCATAAACTTGTAGTGAAGGAAATCTGCTGCGGAGCGTGATTTCCTCCATAGTTGTTCAGCAGTGCGGGAGCACTTCTGAATGTAACGTGTGTGTAGTGTGCCATGGTTGTGGATGAGATTGAGGGCGTCTGTGTATATTTATGGGGACAAGGGTGTCAAGAGTGGAAGAGAGAGTAGAGTTGTAGTGTGAGGTGGCAGTGTCAGGGCAGTTGAGGTTGGTGATAGTGCTGAGAAGAGGTTGGAGCACAGTGAAGAGATGTGTAGGGTCGAGTTCTAGCAGGTTTCCATCGGTTATTGTGGCTGGGTTGAAGAAGAGTGATGGTAGGAAGATGTGGTGAGGTTAAAGGTAAGGAGGTGATGGTCAGATAGAGGGAGAGGGTGGATGACTGGGTTGGAGGTAGGGCTAATATTGGTGAAAATAAGGTCAAGAGAGTGTCCAGCATGGTGAGTTGAATTTAAAACAAGTTATCGTGCAAAACTTTAAACAACTTTATTCAAAGATAAAGAAAACTCTACAAGATTGGGGAAATAATATTAGGTCTTGATCTGGACGCTTAGAGGCGGTAAAAATGTGCATTCTCCCAAAAATTACTTATTTGTTACGCAGTTTTCCGCTGTGGGTTCCAGCATACATTATCAAAAAATTCAAAATCTTAATCAATAAATACATACATAACTATAAAAGAATTAGGATAAAGAAAGTCTATATGATAAGCGATTTTGAAAAGGGAGGAGTTGGATACCCGTTGATTAAAAACTACCAACAAGCCATAAAATATGTCCCAACTAGTACTATGGACTCAGTCACCTGACCTATCAAATTGGTCTCAAATTGAGAATTTCGACTCCGAATCGGGGGATCTAAACCTTTTACTGTTTTCCACAGAGGGGGAGTTTAAGGTTATTAAAGTACGAGGAAGTCTTACATTAAAAAAATCATAGGTTGGGTGTAAAGTTAACGCTTGTTACTCTCTAATGCCCCTACCCAGCCCGATTACGCCTTTGGCCTCATTGGCCTAATTATTTGATTCTAGCCTACTTAGGATGTTAGTGAGAAAAGGACCCCTTTGTCTGAAAGATATATATGGGGATAAAAAATTAATGGAGTTCCAAGAACTTATTAATAGTTATTCAATTTCCTTAGATATTTGGTTAGAATATATTAAATTATGGAAACTATTGGTTTCATCCCCTTTCTATATGGAGAAGACAAGGAGGCTGACGGATTTTAAAATTGTAATCTCTTCTAAAGATAAAAAGCACCTTGTGTCTAAATGCTATAAAATCATAACTTGAGAAACCCTTTAATTGGAGGTTATGGGAAAATGATATAGGTAATTCTTGGCCTATCGAAAAATGGCACTCATCCTTTTCTCTAATGGCTAGATTTATTAAAAATGTAACATATAGGGAAATTCAGTTTAAAATTATTAACAGATGGTACATACTGTAACTCCAATTAAATTGGGACAGTTAAATAACTCAGATGAACAAAAGAACTGTTGGAGAGGTTGTGGGCAGATTGGTTCGCTTTTTCATATGTGGTGGAGTTGTCCGCTAATACAGAATTTATGGTCGGAGAGATTTAAACACTTATGAAAGATCTGTGAAAAGGTAATAACTCGGCACCAGAATTGGTAATCTTACATTTTTTCCCAGATGATTTTTCAACTTCAGTTAAAAGTATGGCTTTGCTTTTCCTTATGGAATCAAAAAAACTTGTAGTTTCTAGATGGAAAAATAAAGTATGCCCATCTTGGATGGAACTTCTAGAAAGATTGGAATATGTTCACCTTTTAGAATGTGGTTTAAGTAATATTAAGATAGGCCCAAAGATAGCAGCTAAATGAAAAAAAATCTCTTCACAAGTGAAGGTTTGAGCTCAACAAGATGTCTCTCTTCTCTCTCCAGAGTGCTTTCCTCATGCTGGCGTTATATGATTTGTTTATGTGATGTTCGTGTTGTATTGTTTTTTATGTTTTATAGACTTTTCCTGACCTGTGTGTCAGAATTGGTATATTTGGAATATATGTTTTTTTTTGTTTTTTTGTGTAATGTAACAAAATAAAAATAAAAAAAAAAAAAAAAAATGAGGGCAGAAGCTTAATCCCAATTACTGAGCCCTGGAAGCTGCCTCTTCTTCACCGAATAGAACGGCTTGTGAGATTGGGATTTTACTCCCTGAGACACAAGTGAGCAGAAAGAAAGCCAAGGGAGTATACAGGACTTGATAAGGTGTGTTTTCCCTTATTAAAGACTATGACCCTAACTGCTTACGCCTCTACATAATAAAGGCTTTACTAGCCCCAAATATCAATGTGCACTTAAATGGTTGCACACTGCTTTGAATGCTTGAATGTTATACACCAGGATAATAAGAATGTACAACCTTATGCCCTACTTCTTATCCAAATGAAGATGGATAATGTTGTTTTTAAGATGGGGGCAAATAGCAACAGCTTTGCATCTTATAAGCTAAATTGGAGCACCTAAAACTAAGGTAAATACATTGAAAGCACCTTCTAATTTCTTTGCCCCATAAGAGCAAGAGAATGGAAAAGACCAGTCATATTTAAAGTCTTCCATATGCCCAGAAAAACCACTGCTCCAATCGGAGGGTAGTGAGAATTCTATTTTCGGGGCCCTAAGCCCTCAAAATATTAACGAGGAAGAAGAATTGATAATATCAATTGTGAAAAACCTTTTTGAAGAGTTTCAATTTATTAAGTTTGCTGATTTGTAGTTCCAGAAGCCCGTAAAGGAGCCCGCAAAAGTTAAAACTATTAAATTGGTCTCTTTTAGCTACCTGCAAACGATCTGCGGTTTATAGGCAAAAAATCCATAAAGGGATGTCAAAATCAGAAGTCCGACCCAGCTAAGCCTTTGATCTTTCAAATGTTACATTCGCTAAAATCGCTATTAAATTGCTACAATTGACCCAAGACCCACTTGCATTCAAACCCGTAAATGGCAAATGTAGACAAAAATATTACAGACTCCAAATAGGACCCACAAAGGGTTTAATTCTTTACACTGTAAAAGACAATACAAACACACCACTATAATGACTATTATTATTGTTATATGTATTGATCTATTGCATAGTACTAGGGCTCATTAATTTACATATATAGGAATGTGACACTAATGTGATGCATGTGGATGTCCCATAACCCCAACCATTGAAAACACACTGACACAGTGATAATGGTATAACAAAGCTTTATTTCATACACAGAGCACAATCAGAAATGGACAAGCCTGTGGATTAATGTCATGGGTGGGGTGTGGGCAGATACCGGAAGGGCAAGAGGTTTGTGAGAAAAGGGGGATACCTACAGGGGGTAATCTCATAGTCTAGAATAAGCATGATGCATAGCACCTACCAGGGTCACATGTGGTCACTACACTGCTGCAACCTGAATCTAAATAAAAAAAGATCATCAGAAATTACTCTATTTAATTGAAGAAACCATTAATGTGTATAGCACTTACACCTTCTCTAGATCTGCTCAATGGAACAGATGATTCAACCTCTGGACTGTGTGATTCAATCCAGTTTCACACATACAGTGTGGTGACAAAAAACGGCAGAGGAGGATAAAAACAACTAATCACAATGCATGTACAGTACAGCGCTAAATACTGTACCAATATACCAACTCACCCGATTCCAATCTGCAAGCACTACTAACTATTAGCTAGGTCTATGGATAATCAGCAATATGGGACAAATACAGGTTAATACAGAAAGGACACAAAGGTCAGCAGCCAGAGTCACTGTTACTTTCATCAGACCCAAGGATCTGTTCTCAGACTGATATTGAGGTCAGGATCACATGCGTCACAAGTGCATATATTAATGCTGGCTGCCATTAACATGCCATTGTGAGTCTTTGCAAGTCCACCGCCATAGCGGTAATAGTCTACATTTAAGCTAACAACAATCATGTCTGAGATATCTGGCTATATGATATCTTTAAGACCTTACACCTCATACATTTCCTTCACAATGCTTGCAGATGCAGAAGATGCCTTCATGGACCTGAATTGTACCTAAAACAAAAAAAGAGAAAAAGTAAGTTAAACATAAGGCCTTAAAAAAGATAGGGACAGCAGCATCTCTTCTCAACAGCATTCCTCAGTGACCATCAATTGGTGAACAGAACCCTATGTGACCACAGAGAAGGTGATTATGGACCATGTGATGGTAGGTAGCCATCTGTGTACAAAATATTACCATCACATAGGCTAATATCCAAGACTCTGGTGCCAGACTAGATTAGGTTAACAATTGGACCAATAGTTTGTGGAGTGCAGTTGAGAAGGAACAAACATATGAGCATCCCCTGGATCGTCCTTCACCTAGCCACAGGGCCCCAATCCCCCATGGGCATCCACAATCAAATGGTAGAATCTTGGGTTCCAGTCAATTGGTTTCTCCAAATCCGGTTGCTCTGTTGATTCTGACCCACAAACATAAAATGGAGTTCTTATTCATTTATCACTTTTTGGTCTTCCTTCTTAGCACGGTGCTTCCGACTGACTGCACTGCTATTGTCACTAGCACCTGCTCCTCTTCGAGCAACTTCAATAATGTGTGGTTTCTCAATGATTCGAGCTGATCGGTTTTCCTTTCTTGGGGGCAGGGGGAAGAATCCACTGTGAGGCAGTGCTGGTGGCAGTGGTGGAGGCATGGGGGAAAGAGAAGAGGGGCCAGGCTGCGGGTGCATGGGGAAACCTCCGTGGTGAATGAGATGGGGCTAGGGACAAAAGCACAGCAAACTGCATCCATTGTTACCTGCTGGACCGCGTTCTGGCTCTCCCCCATCCTGAGCAGCCCAGCTCAATCATGAGATGGTGCCCCCTCTGCTCCCTATTGTGCCTGGCCAGGCTGATCATGACCTCCTCGTGATTGGCCCCACTGCCATATGAAGTCCTCCTCCTTCTTCTCATCATTAGGGCATGGGCTTGTGCTGGTCCCTCCTACCCCTGCACCGGATCCTGCTCCAATGGAGCCGACAGTGGACCCAGACCTCTGTGTAGCTGAAAAATAGAAACAAGAAAAGAAAGGGATGTGTGTTAATGATATTGAAGAAAACATTGGTTTCTATTCCTTTCTTACTATCCGACATCTAGGCTTCAACCTGGATTATTCACAGGGCCATTGACCTCATTATCAGTGCTTTTCATTGTGTGACAGAACAGAGGATTCCATGTTAATTGAGTTATTAACTGCCGACTGGTTACATTCCTATAAGCAATTCAACCATTATATGTGAAACATTAGTTGAGGCAGAGGCTATTAATCATCACTGTGTCTGTAGACAAACCTTAGACTTCATATTTTTTGCTGTTCTTATTTAAATTACAAGAAAGCAATAGATCACTTTAACATAGCATCCTGTGCTCTTTCACACAATGGATAACACCTATAGAGAGGTAACTCTGAGTAGCTATCATTTGCTAGATGTGATCTTTGTTGGGTTCTTGATCTTGATTGTTCCTGGCTCCTAATGCTCTCTTGATTCTGTGCAGTGGGCACACCCATACATGTACTATATATTGGTTGATTAATGTTGTTGTGCCCAGCAATGACAGTGATTAGACAGTGACAGTGACATGTCAGTATCATCATGTACATGTGTAGTGTGTGTGATGTACATGAGGTGGCATGTTGGTGTGTGTGATATTCACCTGTGGCTGCTACCTCCTTCCATCTTTCTTCTACTATCTCCTTCCATCTTTCTTCTACTACCTCCTTCCATCTTTCTTATACTATCTCCTTCCATCTTTCTTCTACTATCTCCTTCCATATTTCTTCTACTACCTACTTCCATCTTTCTTCTACTACCTCCTTCCACGTCTCTTCTACTATCTCCTTCCATCTTTCTTCTACAACCTCCTACCATCATTCTTCCACTATCTCCTTCCATCTTTCTTCTACTACCTCCTTCCATCTTTCTTCTACTACCTCCTTCCATCTTTCTTCTACTATCTCCTTCCATCTTTCCTCTACTATCTCCTTCTATCTTTCTTCTACTACCTCCTTCCATCTTCCTTCTACTATCTCCTTCCATCTTCCTTCTACTATCTCCTTCCATCTTTCTTCTACTATCTCCTTCCATCTTTCTTCTACTATCTCCTTCCATCTTTCTTCTACTATTTTGTTTGAAAGAATACATATAATGTTGCTTCTCAGATCATTAAAAAAATACATTCCTAGAGATTTCTTCCCCAATAAGAAGCGGAGAGCAAAAAGTCTCTAGACTCTAGACTTTAGTTTCTCCAAATCACAAAATCCCAGAGGCAAGAAAAACTAATTTACAAGTGGGAATTTCCTACTAAACGTTTATTCTTAGGGACCAACAGAGATATATAGAGGGGGGATGTCTTCTTAGGCATTGGAAGATGTCACTAGTAAAAGAACCTACTAATAGCAATGACTTCTTTAATAATAAGAAATGAGAGGGGGATAAGGGGTGAAAAGTGGGGAACAAGAAGAAGAGTCAGCGGAGGAAGTGAATCCCAGTTATTGTATTGGAAAGTTTTCCTTTTAGGTCACTATACCCATTAAAGGGATTTGTATAGAGTCAGTAAGTAAAAGCATATTAAAGTAAAGATATATAAGTATTAGGTCTCTTTTTATACTGTATATACTTTTCTAGACTACACAATATTTTTACACTATGGATAAGGTAAATGATGGATTTGATTTTCTGATCTCAGTAGGAAAGTCGTCACCGGTTTGATATGGCTGCTATTTAAAACTTCACCTTAAGGAGTAATTTTTATTTAAAGACAATGGGATTTAATAGCACTTTATGGCGATCTGGTAGCAGGTAAATAAAGCTGGAGATTCTGACTTGCCCGTTAATAATTTAGGGTGAATAAACCTTTTAGAGAAAGGAAAACGTTGTAATAAGTTCTATGTTAGAACCCCTGAAACCCTAAAATACCTCTTCCCACTATTAATAACTAAGTAAAAGGGGGTTAAAAAATAATAAAACAATTATATAAATAGAGCTCACATCCGAGCATCTTTTTGGGCAGTCAAATTATTTTTATTGCTGGCTCGAGGAGACTTAACATCTTGAGAATGTCACTTAAGATCATAAAGATGGATGTTGTAAATATTTATATGTTATTTGTTTTTCTTTGTCTTTAGACATTGAGGAGAGTGGCAGGGTCAAAAGATAGTGGACGCGGCTCTTATGGCTAACTATTTCATTAGGGAACGTCCAGGGCTTGAATACACCAGGCATATAAGAACTAGAAAGTGATTAGGAAAAATCCAGATGTCATCTGTATGCTAGAGCGCCAACGAGGAAAATGTCCAAACATCTGGACAGATTATTTGCTTACCAACTAAGCGCCACCTATAGAAATACAGCTTGGGGAGTTTCCATCTTCTTTAACAACAAGTTCAATATTTTGGAACAATTAAAGGGAATAGACTCAGAAGGGAGATATATAATGTGGATCGGCAACTCAAAAAACAAATGTATACCATTACTAACTTATATGCACCAAACAATAGACAAAATAAATCCCTCAGTACTTTATTAAAAGTTATAAAAAAACTCAAGGTTGGCCATGTGAATATATGTGACGATTTTAATAAAAAAACCTCTTCCTGATGCACTCACTATACATAAATCTAAATTATTTCAAGAAAGCCTAATTAAATTTGACCATTACGACACATGGAGATCTCTACATCAAGATGAAAGAGATTTTCCCATGAGGTCTAAACTAGATAAGACTATTTTTAGTGACTCTGACAACTTTAAGTAAGTTTGACAATGTGGATATAGGTCTGATTAATTCCTCTCACCATGCTATGATTAAACATTAACAGCCTTATTAAATTGCGATTCGGACAATTGAATAGGGCTCTATATAAGCACAGAGCATCTTTTTTACAGAAGTTTTTAGTTAGTGAAGACCTTGCTTTTGTATAGAAGTTCACTAACTGAAAACTTCTGTAAAATAAATATGCTATGTGCTTATATAGAGTCCTATTCAATTGGCCGAATCACAATTTAATAAGGCTGTATAGCAGACCAAAGGACTAAACAAAGGAAAATTAGAAAATGATTTCCCTGTTTGAATCAAATGAAAACAAAGAAAACTTACAGGAGGAAATGAATATATATTTTTAAATAAATTATAATTTGATTAATTCATACATTTTCCTATGTGATGTCCACAAATTATACATTAGAGGGATTGTAACAAGTTGGCTGATACAACAGATAAGACAGAAAGACCTACCATTAAGAGAAATGTATATAAAACTCTTTCAGTTGGAAATAAGTAATAAACTCAATCCCAATAAAAATACCACTACAGAGATTCAAGCACAAATTAACAAATTCGGGCACATGCAAGTAGATACATTTTATGGGTATTTCAACAAAATATGTACCATTACGGTAACAAAGTGGGCACATTTTTAGCTAACTCTCTGAAGAAAAGGGAAATTGCAGCCTAAGTCCCGCCTGCCTCAACTGCTTGTCTTGCTTTGCGAGGCTCGCAATGCAATGAGCGCCTTCGGTGCTCATTGCAGCCTAAGTTCTGCGGCGTGCCTCAGCGGCTCACAGTTGCAGCCCTATTGTCCGCAAGCATGACGACAACTCACAGTTTGACAACTATTATATGTAATGTATTGATCTATTCCATAGTTACTAGGGCTCATTAGTTTACTTATATAGGAATGTGACATTAATGGGATGTATGTAGATGTCCCAAAACCCAAACCATTGAAAACACACTGACACTGTTACAATGGTATAACAAAGCTTTATTTCATACACAGAGCACAATCAGAAATAGACAAGACTGTGTATTAATATCATGGGTGTGGTGTGGGTGGATCCCAGGAGAGCAAGAGGCTTGTGGGAAAAAAATTAGATACTTACAGGGGGTAATGTCATAGTCTAGAATAAGCATGATGCATAGCACCTACCAGGGTCACATGTGGTCACTACACTGCTGCAACCGGAATCTGATGAGAAAAAGGATCATCAGAAATCACTCCATTTAATTGAAGAAACCATTAATGTGCATAGCACTTACACCTTGTCTAGATCTGCTCAATGACAAAAATGATTCAACCTCTGGACTGTGTAATCCAATCCTGCTTCACACATACAGTGTGGTGACAAAAAAAGAAAAAAAGCAAAAAAATGTCAACTGATAAAAAGGCGAAAGAGGATAAAAAAATAATAATCACAATGCATGTACAGTACAGTGCTAAATACTGTACGAATATACTAACTCACCCGATTCCCATCTGCAAGGATCACTAACTATAAGCTAGGTCTCTGGATAATCAGTAATATGGGAAAATCCCCATTAATACGGAGAGGACACAAAGGTCAGCAGCTAGAGTCACTGTTACTTTCATGAGACCCAAGGATCTGTTCTCAGACTGATATTGAGGTCAGGATCACATGCGTCACTAGTGCATATATTAATGCTGGCTGTCATTAACATGCCATTGTGAGACTTTGCAAGTCCACCGCCATAGCGCTATTAGTCTACATTTAAGCTAACAATAATCATGTCTGAGATATCTGGATATATGATAGCTTTAAGATTGCGGGAGCTAGATGTAATGGGGGGGAGGCTATCATTGAAGGAATATCTACCTGAGAGGCACTGGGAAAACCTTACTCCTCATACATTTCCTCCAACAACAAAAAAAGACAAAACCTACAAAATAAGGCCTTAAAAGTCATAGGGACTGCAGCATCTCTTCTAAACAGCATTCCTCAGTGGCCATCAATTGGTGACATGTTAAACAGAACCCTACGTGTCCACAGAAAAGAGGATCATGGACCATATGATGGGAGGTAGCCATCTGCATACAAAATATCACAATCACATAGGCCAAGATCATTGTGACCAATACATTGTCACTGAGGAGTGCTGTTTGGAATACACAAACATCTGCGGAGCCCCTATGTTCTTTTCCGCCTAGGCACAGGATCCAAATCCTGTCATCTCCCCCCTGCTGGTGGTGATTGTGGGGTGGGGGCGGAGGGGGAGGCAACCCCCTGGGACGCAGCAGCATCTAAAGTTGCGGTGGTGGAGGCATGTTGGAAGAAGTGGAGGGGCCGAGCTGCGGGTGGCCTCCAGGATAGAGGAGACGGGCTGGGGACAAGAGTGCATTGCATGGCCTCCACGGTGACTCCTTGGTATTCGCTCTGGTCCGCTCAAATCCTGAGCAGCTGGTCAGGTACGATTTAGTCATTAGGTGGTGCCTAATCTCCTCCTTATTGCCCCTGGCCAGGCTGCGCATGACCTCCACATGATTGGTGGAGATGCTTGAATCCTCCAAGCCTGGCCTGATGTGGGTGATGGAGGCCCATGGTGTGTGGCCAGGTGAGGAGGTGGTGATGTCTGAGCGGGGAGAGTCTGGGGCCCAGCTGGAGCCTGGGGCAAAACTACCGGTGGTGTGGGTGGGCCTGGTGGTGGTGGTGGCCAGTACAGCGCACTGCTGTGAGTGGGAGGAGGTGGTGGTTGGCTGCTGGCATCATTGCTCCAGTTGGAGGGCCCTGGTGAGATGCTCAGTCTTTGGAGGAGGTGGTATTGGGGTCGAATCCCGGAAGTGTTGCCGGTGGTCCTGATGGTGACCCACTAGCTATATGACATCCTCCTCCTGCGACCCACGGTCCTCTTCTTTCCTCTGCCCCTGCACTGGTTCCTGCTGGGCAGAGGCTTGATCCTCCACTTCCTGCTCCGATGGCTCGCCACTGGACCCAGACCTGAATGCTGAAAGAAAAAAAGGAAGGTACATGCCATTAGTATGATGAATAATACTTGTTATGTGTGCATTTCTAACTATATGACATCTAGGCTTGAACCTGGGTGATTCTCCTAATTGCACCTCAGATTAGTTATCATTTGCTTGATGTGATCTATTCTTTGGTTCTTGGTCTTGATCATTCTTGGCTCCTAACGCTATCTTGATTCCAGCTGCAGTCTGTAACTGCATTGGCTGCAGTGGGCACACCCATACATGGACTCTCTATTGCTTTATTACTGTTGGGCCCAGGAATGACAGTGATTTGTCAGCATCATGGATTTAATGACAAGTCCATCTATCCATTGTTAATTCCATGGAGCTGACATGTCATTGTCCTTGTTGGTCATCACGTACATGTGTAGTGTGTGATGCACATGTGGTGGCATGTTGCTGTATGTGATATTCACCTGACATTGAGGCTGAGTCCTGCTGGGCCACCAGGCCTGAAGCTCCAGCGACGGGCACCTGTCTCAGAAGGTCCTTGGCGACCCTCTCCTATTCATTATAGGTCACAGTCTGGTTCTTGTCTTCCTTGACCATCATCCTCCTCACCTTGGCCCTGATGTCATCAAACTGGTGCTTGACGGACCTCACATCGCTTGGCGCTGTGCCTACAGCTGTCACCTAAGCCACTACCACCTTCTATGCCTGAGCCCTAGGCCCTGGCCTAACTTCCCTCTCCCGTGCAAGAATCATAGGGCGGGCATGGATAGCACCGTGGAGGACCATATTCTCTTGGTGCGTATAATTGTGGGCCCTGTGCATGCCCTTAGCCTCTTGCCTCCCAGCTGTGGATGGGGATCCTCATCTCCCTGACCTGTTGCTGAGGCCTGTCCCTTCCCCAAACTACCACCCTCCCTGGCATCAGGTCCCTTCCCCTCTGTCCCTCTTCTACATGTGCCTGGTGCTCAGGCCATAATGCCACCACCCACCTCCTCCTCTACACTCCCATCCTCCTCCTCCTGCTCCTCCGCCTCCACCTACACTCCTCCTCCGCCTGCTCCACCACTCATCTCCTCCTCCCCACCACTACTCCCCATAACCACCTCTCACTCATCTCCTCCTCCCCACCACTACTGCCCATAACCACCTCTCTCTCATCTCTCTCCTCCCCACCTCTCCTCTTCTCCTCCTCCCCGCCTCTCCACCCCTATCCCCTCCTCTCTCCTCCCTCCATCTCAATCCCAAAAAGAATAAAACGATAAATAAAAAATAGGTGTAACTGCTAATATATGAAGGGAAAAAAAATGTGAGTTCTTTAAATTATTTATATTGCAATTATGTGTAATCTGTAAATATATGTAATCTGTAAATATGTGTAATCAAAGATTAAGTGTAAAATATTATGTAGTAGAATATAAAAGAACTCTCTGACTCTCCAAAACCACCCACTCCCAAACTCCGGGACCTGCGTGCTACTTCAAAAGCAAATAAAACACAGTCAACGCATGGGCGAGTGGAACGCAAATTTATAATCTCCATCTTTCAATCATCCTTGGCTAAATTGCTTTCTATTGGCTGAGAGGCCTATGTCGCCCTATGTTATACCACAATTGGACAGTGACGGCTGAACGCGGCTCGGCCAGCCCCTTTACAGTCTACGGCCTATAGTCTATTTTAATAGCTCTGTAACGCAGTCTTCGTGGGTGTGCTGATGCCACTACGGGCTTCAAATTTAATTGGGTCGCTAGTGGTAAGATCCTGCCCCCCGCTCCACTGTCGACTGTTTGTCTTATATATATATATATATATTATTATTTTTTTTCTATATTTCATATTTTTGTTTCTTTCTTGTTCTGCCAAATTCTCTCTATACTGATGCTATAGTGTTTCAATATGACAAATATGGATATTTTATTGTTTTATTTAGATGATCGCTAAAATTTGGCTAGTGTATGCCTGAACTTCTGTAAACAGTGTTGTGGTACAAATAAAAATAATAATAAAAAACAAATAAATCAGAATAAAAGCCAAGACTCCATGAGACATGATAGATTTAACATGTGAAAAACATGCATTAAATATAGCTTAGCTAACAATCCTATGCTATGAATCAAGCTGAGACCCGATAATCTAAGGTAAGCAAGTCCCAAAAGCTATGGAGTCCTCTGACCTTAATCTAAGGCTCACTATTATCAGGAGGTTGGTATTATATTAAATAACGTTTTGGTGCGGTTTATGGCCTCTCCATCTGTTACCCCATCCCGTATACAAAATACAATGTGAGGACTCTGAGGTACCCTCAATAATAGGGAATTTAGGCCCCATTTTCTCACCCATTGTTGCCTTGGGTTTTACACCCATATTATATATATATAGATACCTATGTATGATACAATCTATCAAGTTTAGCTCGGTATACCATTGGATAGAAGCCATTTCCTAATCAATCTAAAGCCAGAAAAGATCGGGATGGAAATCCAAGGCAAAGCGCCACTGGATGGAAGTAATAGCAGCTTTAGGGCATTACAGTAATATGTTAAGTAATGAAAAAGGGTCACCGTAATTAAATTGTAATACATCTCTCTTAAACATACTTTATTTAATTATTACATGAAATGTATAGTTTAAATAAACTATTTTATTCTACCTAATTACATAAAACAGGTTACATAATTTATAATAATCTGATCTCCTTTTTTCATCATCCTAATGTAATGTTTCCAAACACAAGGTATATAGGGATATTTATGCCACTGGGACTTCATTTCCCTACAAAATAATGATACTAAATATAATACTGTAACATAATTAGGCTCGGGGGATTCCTATGATTGGGGGGCGTCAAAACGTTATCTCGTAATCATCAGGGATATCAGAATATTATAAAGAAACCACCAAATGCAATTGTGACTTTGAAAGAATAACCGTTTCCACGGATAGGACACGTCCCAGATGTTGCCGTTATATCTAGGTATTAATTCAGTAGCAAGCGCAGTCTGACATATTGTTTAATTACAACTTAGATTTTGATTATATCAGACACCAAAGGTAAGATGAAGACAGGAACATTGATAGGACGGGATATCTGTTACAATTATACATTATCTTATCTCTGGATAGGATCTAGGTCATGTACTACACATTATTTCCATCATTTGTTAAGTTCTGATGTGATACGTGTCGCTCCCAACCATGTTATATACATACATGTATGTGTTACATGTGTATCACTCTTCACCGTATTATACGCAAACATATATATATATTGTGACAAACCACTTCTTTTACAGGTAGGATTGTCACCGATCTTGCAGTAACCACAGCCTTCTAGGGTATACAAAGTCCAGGACACCTTCAGCTCAGTTTTCCTTTTTTATTCAGTTTGAAAGCAGGTACTTTAAATAATAACAAAACAAACAAAATCCCTTGCTCTTACTTGAGCTCTTACTAGACAGTACTTGCTATCTGCAATTGGGTGGCTTTCCCACTTACCAATTTCCCAAACAAAAGCAATGTCTTTGCAATAAGCGCAGCCTCTCCTAGCTGTCTTTTCCTCTCCCCCTTGGAGCAGGCTGCTCTCTTCTTTTAAAGGCCTGTCTGCTAATTGAGTAGCTACAGGTGAGTGCCAATTAGCTAACTCTTAAAAACCAGATCCAAGCTGTGGTCTGTTATACAGCAACTAGTGCTGTTGGAGCATTGGCCCCCCCTGCTCTCCAAATACTCCGCCCCAGGGACCCATACCATGTTTTGCAGAGCATCAGCTATGCATATTGCAAACTGTAACATCTCTCCCTGGGGCATTTAACTGAGAAATCCTCTGGTTGCTATCTAGCAAATCAGGTCTGATGTATCTCCCATCAACCACTATTCCACCTTTATGCTCACAATATATAGACTTATATAGATGTGTGCACTTCCAACAAGTGTGTTTTTTATATATATATATATATATATATATATATATATATATATATATATACACGTATATAGATATGTGCACTTCCAACAAGTGTGTTTTATATATATACACACGCATATAGATACATAACACCCCCCCTGTTTATATACGTATATAGATGTATATCACTTCCAACAAGTGTGTTATGTTCATACATATATAGATACATATCATTCCCAGCCATGGTATATATATACAGTATATATATATATATATATATATATATATATATATACATACATACATACATATATATCACTCTCAGCCTCACTTTGATGTTGGAATCATTATTATTATTCTTACATATTACTGACATAGTGTGATTGTATACACATAAATGTGATAGTCACGGATCTCATGTCATTTTCGCTTCCATTACTTTTCTGGTCATTAAAGACTTTATGAGTTTTTATGGTTAAAGCGGCTGATGCCCAAATCCTGAATGGAGAGCTGTAGGTGGTTCTTCTCCACCATGGATGAGACCAGAAGATTTGTTTCTCGCAGAACGTTCCTTAAATAGATATATTATATAGGGAGGTATTTTCTGTACCAGTACAGTGGCCCAGAAGGGTTGGCTTACATGGCTTTGCACCTACATAAGACCTGGATTGTTTCTTCTTTCTTAAGGGATATCCCTATATAGTTATACAAATTTGGATAATTTCTGTATTTATTTTTGTTACATTCACTGTGTCTAATGTTATACATAATTTCCTAGTTGTGAAAATGTAATTTCAATTAATAACGTATTAATGAGAATATGTACAAATATATCTCAAATCCGGACACTGATGACGCAAAGAAACTCTATTTTGAAGTTACACAAGAATGACCAAAATCAAGAATGAAACAAAAAACCTTTACTGTTATATTACTAAAATAACTTTTCTATTGAATTATTTAAAATAAAAGTAAAAATGTAGCTTTAAGGCCACTCCAAAAAATCCAGTTCTACAAGTTCAGTAGATAATTCCGTGTGGATTTGGTAATACGCAATAACTTCAAAGAAAAATAATCCCTTTAATAGGGCACATGTCTATATATCCATCTCTTTACCAATCTCTTGAGGGAATAATTAAAATATAACTTTTATTAATAATACATAAAAAATAATATTAAAATACAAAAGGACGCAGGTTGAAACTTTCCTGGATATTTGAACCTGGGGACCTTTCCTGTTTTATGCTAGCACACGTGCACGGCACTGGAAGCCTCCGGTTGCTAAGTGGGTTTGCGTCCTAACCCTAAACCTAACCCTCTAATACTAACCCTAACCCCCTACACCCCTTGCCGGACCTAACCTTAATCCTAACCTCCTACACCACCCAAACCCTAAACCTAACCCGGCACTAACCCTAACCTCCTAACCCTCTTAGCCTAACTCGAACCCCCTAAAACCAACTCCCTAACCCTAATCCCTTACACCCCTTCCTGAGCTTAACCGTGCAAACCTAACCCGAAAACCCCTAAGCACTTACTGGCCACAAAGAGACAGCTTCATCGGCAGAGGGCAGTGCAGCATGTGTGCGTGCACATAACAGATGCACGTACACGTGTGCCAACATAAAACAGGAAAGCACTGAATCTTGTTACATGTATGTATGTTCAACAATGAGAATGAGCCCCAGTTTGGACAATAACAGACTTTATATCATAGTGCTATAAATTCATCATAAAAAGTGATAAATCTATAAAGGGACTGGCGACGTACAGTAATAGCCGAATTATAAATCAAAAAAGATTGTTATAACTAGTGCGAGGGACTTATATTTACTGCTGCTATTTGTTATACAACTTGTAACAATCTTATATGTCCTTATTATAACATCAAGCAATCTTAAAGAAACGCATTGTGGCCCATTAAGGCACCTTGTGGGTTGGTTACAATACTAACATAAGCCCTCACGGGTCTGTGACGTCCACCACTTCCACCAGTCGCCGACTGCACTTATTTTACCATAAGTTACTATATTTTACTGTTAATTTATGGTAAATAGTTCACTAGAAAAAATGTTTTAATAATATAATATGAAAGTTTTTTTATTCATAGTTTTGGTCTTGTGTTAAAAAAAAAGTAAAGTTCCTTTGTATCTCGCAGTCATCAGTTTACGAGGTTGGAATATATTTATTCATACGACGCGTAAGATATCAGTGCGCGTTCTTTCTGCCTTAGTAATATCCACATGTTCTGTGTGCATCAATCACCATGGAACTCACACATAATGATCCAACAGTCCCGCCATTTGCAAAGGTCCTGGGAGCTGATTCTTTAGCCAAAATATATATGTAGGTGGACAGATCCTCTTCCCATCATTATCTGCTCCTCTTCCTTTAGCCCAGGTTGCTGCCAGTAGCAGGGGACCCTGTTCTGTTGCTGTGCACCTGATGCACCAGCAGTAGCTCCCCCACGGTATGATAATCTACATTATTCAGTGCCATAAACAAACTTGTAACTTGTTTAGATTTCTCTTTTTTCTTCACGTCAGAGTTTACCAGTATGGAAAGACTGGAAGACAAACAATTCGGAAAAGCCTTAAGAATGGAACAAGAATGATATGACGAGAAATATTTTATATATATATATATATATATATAATATAATATATCATGGATCAGAAGAACCAAACAATCACTGAGTTTCTTCTGCTCGGCTTCGGAGGTCTTCATGGCTTGTCTGGGTTACTTTTCTTGGTTGTCATACTGGTGTATGTTGTGACATTAACTGGAAATAGCCTAATTATAGTTCTAGTGGCCACGAGCCATCTCTCGGACATGCCCATGTACTTCTTCCTCTGCTATCTCTCTCTGACAGACATAATGCTTTCCACAAACATTGTCCCTAATTTGCTGCACATTATCTTACATGGAAGGATCTCCATGTCGTTCATTGGCTGTATAACACAATTCCAATTATTTGGCACTTCCACGGGTACCGAGTGCCTCCTGATTACAGTGATGTCCTATGATAGATACTTGGCCATTTGTAACCCACTGTGGTACATGTCTATCATGGACACAAAACTGAAATACCATTTGGTCATCTGCTCATGGCTCCTGGGATTTACAATTACATTGACCATATCCGTCCTTGTGGGAACTTTACATTTTTGTGGTCCTAACATCATTGACCACTTCTTCTGTGACTTTGGGCCACTTCTAAAACTCTCTTGCTCTGATACTTATATTATAACAATAGTTGACTATGTGGTTACTATTCCTATAACAATCCTTCCATTTGTTTTCATAATTCTCAGCTATACATATATCTCTGTTACCATTCTCAGGATCCCCTCTGCTTCTGGTAGAAAGAAAACCTTCTCTACCTGCAGCTCTCACCTGGCCGTCGTGTGCATGTTTTATGTGTCACTGATTGCTACATATGTCATTCCAGCCACTGGCCGCTCCGTCATTGTACAGAAGGCTCTGTCCTTCCTGTACACTGTCATGACGCCGTTATTTAACCCTTTGATATACAGTTTAAGGAACCAAGAGATCAGGACAGGGTTTCGGAAAATAGTGAAAAGCCTTCATGAAAGTATATTAATAAAAGAGATGTCATAATGTATTGAAGGGTTCTAAATTGTGTATACATGTAGAAGACAAATGGTATAATATGTCCACTTTATCACAGCAAATACCAGTGGATATTATTCTCAATGTTAGAGCCATCTCTATTTCTTCTAAACCTCAATTCTCTACTCATGGGATGCAGAGATAGATAACATAGGCCCTTGAACGCTGAGCACCATCCTGTATTTCAGGATTTCCTTACTGAACATATCTTAGGCAATCGCTGCATAACTTTACACTTGTTCATATTAAATCTCAGCTGCCATTTAGATGCCAAAATCTTTAATAAGTAAATCCCTTTGGAGGTAAAGTTCATCATTTCCTGATGTCATTACCTTGCACAACTTAGTGTCATCATTAAATATGGAGACACCACACTCCAATCGCACTTCTAAGTCCTTAATAAATATGTTAAACAGAGGACCTAATACTGAACCCTGAGGAACCCCGCTTACCACATTTGTCCAATCTGATTATGTTCCATTTACAACAACCCTTTGCTTCCTGTCTTTTAGCTCTCAATCCATGAGCAGATATTTACTGTAATTCCTGTATCCCTTAGTTTGCACAATAGTCTTCCATGTGGCACTGTATCAAAAGCCTTTACAAAATCCAAAAAGTCTACTGAGTTGCCTTGATCCAAGTTCCTACTAACCTCCTCGTAGAAATGAATTAACTTTGCTTGACATGACCTATACATCATAAATCCATGTTGACTCCTACTTATAATCCTGTTTAAATAGACATATTCTTGTATATTATCCCTTATTAACCTTCTAACAGCTTTCCCACTACAGAGGTGAGGCTTTCGGGGGATGGGGGGGGTCGACGTTCAGGAATTTTTCCGACTCTCTGTGGCCTTATGGACAATAACAGGGCATCTGTATGTCCATGGTTATGCTGATCCACTTGCTATTTATAATGTGCAAAATAAATGATTAAAGTCTTTGATTTTTAACTATTGTTTACACATTTTTTCTAAAGGGCCATTCACAGTGAAAACAAACTTGAAGTCAGACTCAAACCATAATTAAGCAGGAAAAAAGTCAAATATCTAGTTCGAAAAATAAACAAATTTGGGGGCAGTTACATTTCTCGACAGCTGTTGTTGCAGCAAATGATGCGAGGAGTCTGCATCTGGGCCAGTGAGGGGAGATGGGTGTTGTGTCGATTCAGTCTTATCCAATTATCTCTGTTAGTGCAATTATTTCATGTTATTCCACACACTGGCATTGATACGAGGGGGAGGACACAAGGGATGGTAGGAAGGGATGGAATAAGGGAGAACACAAGGGAGGGGAGGAAGGGATGGAATAAGGGAGAACACAAGGGAGGGGAGGAAGGGATGGAATAAGGGAGGGCAGGAGGAAGTGGAGGAAGGGATGGAATAAGGGAGGGCATGATGAAGTGGAGGAAGGGATGGAATAAGGGAGGACACAAAGGAGGGGAGGAAGGGATAGAATAAGGGAGAACATAAGGGAGGGGAGGAAGGGATGGAATAAGGGAGAACACAAGTGAGGGGAGGAAGGGATGGAATAAGGGATGGCATGAGGAAGTGGAGGAAGGGATGGCATAAGGAGGGAACACAAGGGAGGGGAGGAAGGGATGGAATAAGGGAGGATACAAGGGAGGGGAGGAAGAGATGGAATAAGGGAGGGCAGGAGGAAGTGGAGGAAGGGATGGAATAAGGGAGGACACAAGGGAGGGTAGGACGGGATGGAATAAGGGAGAACACAAGGGAGGGGAGGAAGGGGTGAAATAAGGGAGGGCATGAGGAAGTGGAGGAAGGGATGGCATAAGGGAGGGCATGAGGAAGGACACAAGGGAGGGGAGGACGGGATGGAATAAGGGAGGACACAAGGGAGGGGAGGAATGGATGGAATAAGGGAGAGCATGAGGAATTGGAGGAGTGAGGGAGAGGGGAGAAGCACTGGGTCTTATATGATTCCCAAGGAGGGGGCCTGGCAATAGCTTTGTGAGAGCTAGGATTAGTGTAGTAGAGATGGGAGTGATTAGGTGAAAGGATGATATTAAGATGGAGACTTCATCCTCCGTTGCAGGGGTAAAGTAGTTCAAGGTGGCTGTGGCAATGGGGAGGGGAGTAGACTGGGTATTGTTGGTTAGTTGAGAGGGTGGAGTGTGTGAGCCATGATGAGAGAAGAGTTCATTGCGGATAGATTGAATTTTATGTGTCTTCAGTCGTGAGACAGGAAGGGATGGGTGGAGGTGGTGGGCGGAGAAGAGTATTAAAAGTGGCAAACAGATGTTTTTGGGTTGGAGGACAGAGTTGATATTAGTGATGTGAAGTACTGCTGTTTGGCGAGGTTGAGGGCAGAGGAGTAGGAACGTAGCATAAACTTGTGGTGAAGGAAATCTGCTGCGGAGCGTGATTTCCTCCATAGCCAGTCAGCAGTGCGGGAGCACTTCTGAATGTAACGTGTGTGTGTAGTGTGCCATGGTTGTGGATAAGATTGAGGGCGTCTGCGTATAGTTATGGGGGCAAGGGTGTCAACGTAGGAAAAGAGAGTAGAGATGTAGTGTGAGGTGGCAGTGTCAGGGCAGTTGAGGTTGGTGATAGTGCTGAGAAGAGGTTGGAGCACAGTGGAGAGTTGTGTAGGGTCGAGTTCTAGCAGGTTTCTGTGGGTTATTGTGGCTGGGGTTAAAGAAATGTGATGGGAGGAAGATGTGGTGAGGTTGAAGGTAAGGAGGTGATGGTTCAGATAGAGGGAGAGGGTGGATGACTGGGTTGGAGGTAGGGCTAATATTGGTGAAAATAAGGTCAAGAGAGTGTCCAGCATGGTGAGTTGAAGAATCTGTACGTTGTGAGAGGCCGAGGGAAGAGGTGAGTACAAGTAGTTTGGCGGCTGCTGGGGAGGTGGGGGAGTGAATGGCAATGTTGAAGTCACCAAGTATTAGTGTGGGAATGTTGGAGGAAAGAAAGCGTGGGAGCCAGGAGGAAAAGTGATTGAGAAATTGAGAGGGAGTACCTGGGGGGCGATAGATTACAGCAACATGTAGAGAGATAGGAGAGAAGAGGCGGATAGTATGAGCTTCAAAAGATGAAAATTAGAGGGATGGGACAGGGGGTATGAGGTGATATGTACAGCGAGAAGAAAGTAATACACCCACACCACCACCTTGTTTGTTCCCAGGTCTAGGTATGTGACTAAGGTGAAAACCACCATGTGAGGGTGCTGCAGGGGAGGCAGTGTCTAAAGAGGAGAGACAGGTTTCATTGAGAGCCAGTAGATTGAGGGAGTTGGTAATGAAAAGGTTGTGAGTGAAAGTGAGTTTATTGCAGATAGATCCTGCGTTCCAGAATGTTTCGGGTGTTTGCTGCCCTTGGAGCAGAGCGTGGCTGAATGCAGGTAGAAATAAGGAAGGGACCTGGGTTAGGGGATATGTCTCCAGCAGCCAGGAGAAGGAGGAGTGAGAGTGAGAGAATTTGGGAGTGGGACTTACAGTGATGTTTCTGTTTATGAGTGTTGGGGAGGGGATGAGATTGTGATTGGAGGAGGGAGGGTAGAGCAAGGAAGGTGAGATGGTTATAGTATTGGGGGCGTGATATGGATAGAATGCAAATGAAAGTCTGAGGGAGAGGTAGTAGAAGATGAGGAGAAAAACAGTGAGAGAGCATTTCAACACTGTGTAGGTGTAGGGAGTTTAATGAATTAATTTGAAGCAGGTGATGCTGAGTGAGCAGGTGTAAATCATGTGGGTATCTAAGTTAAGACAACGCAATGGTGGGTGGGAGTGGGGCAGGGAGGGTAGAGAAAGCAGTGTGAGCAAACGCCAGAGGAGAGATTTCAAGATGGTTGCTGGAGGCTGAAACAAAGAAGAGGTCGTGAGATAGTTTGGAACTAGCCCAGTATTGAAGCATTTAAAAGGAGCGTTTGGTGCAGACAGATATGAAGGTGTGAAGGAGGTGGGGAGATGGTGGTGAAGAAATACAGTGTGAAAGCTTACAATTTAACAAAGTAGAAATAAAGGGCCCTATTAAATTCCAGCCTCGTAAATAAGAGGCTTCTACTTAAGCCCTACGTACTGCAAAGTTTCTCTAACTTACAATGCTATTAAATTAGCCCTGCTGCGAGCAACGTATGAGCTACACAGCAGGGCCGTACGTATCTACACTGCGTAAATGTACATGAGGAGTGACAGCCTACGAGATGATATCGCAGGCTCCCACTCCTCATCAAGTGCTGCAGGGATCCAAAACAGGATCTCCGCGGCAGTCCCTCACATAAGCCCTGCCGTGGGGGGTACTCCAACTACCCCCCCGGCACCTAAAATTAACCCCACCCTCTATGCGGGGGTGCCCATCGGGACCACCGAAGTGTCCTCACATTAACACCTTGCTGCAGGGGTCCATAAGGACCCCCGCAGCCCCAATACATTAACCACTTGCAGCGGGGGTCCACGATCGGCACCGATCAGGCCTCCGCTGCATTTAATACTTTTAAAATTCCCCGCCGTGGCTCCTTAAAGGGCCCGCGGCACACTATTACGCAGCCGCGGCACCTAAAATTAACCCCCCTTTATACTGGGGGTCCCCATCGGGACCCCCTAGGTGTCCCCACATTAACCCCTTGCAGGGGGGTCCCCGATCTGCATAGATCAGGCCCCCGCTGCATTTAAAAGTTTTAAATTCCCCGCCGCGGCTCCTTAAAGGGGCCGCGGCACACTATTACCCAATCCCGGCCGCGGCACCTACAATTAACTCCCCTCTATGCTGGGGTTCCCCATCGGGACCCCCGAAGTGTCCCCATATAAACCCCTTGCTGCAGGGGTCCATAGGGACCCCCGCAGCCCCCCACATTAACCCCCTGCAGCGGGGGGCCCCGATCGGCACCGATCGTGACCCTGCTGCATTTAAATTTCCCGCCTCGCGGGTCCTTAAAGGACCGTAACTAAAAATATTAACCCCAGGCAACTATAATTAACCTTATAACTCATGAAGGTCAATACAAACCCCCATAAGGCCTTAATTAACCCCGTCATTTATGAAGGTCAATACAGGCCCCCAAAAGGCCTTAATTAACCCTATAACTCATGGTGGTCAATACAGACCCCCATAAGGCCTAAATTAACCCTGTCACTCATTGTGGTCAATACAGACCCCCATAAGGCCTTAATTAACCCTGTCACTCATGAAGGTCAAAACAGACCCCCATAAGGCCTTAATTAACCCCATCACTCATGGTGGTCAATACAGACCCCCATAAGGCTTTAATTAACCCCATCACTCATGAAGGTCAATACAGACCCCCATAAGGCCTTAATTAACCCTATAACTCATGATGGTCAATACAGACCCCCATAAGGCCTTAATTAACCCTATAACTCATGATGGTCAATACAGACCCCCATAAGGCCTTAATTAACCCTGTCATTCATGGTGGTCAATACAGACCCCCATAAGGCCTTAAGTAACCCAGTCACTCATGAAGGTCAATACAGACCCCCATAAGCCTCTATTTAACCCCATCAGTCCCATAAGGGTATTTTATAACCAACATTAACAACCCAACATTAACCACATAAGTGCCATGACGGTCCTCAAGGACCATCATGACACTAACTACAAACACTACACTATAACCCCCAATAAACCATTTAATCTAAACTAACCCCCCTCTTCACTAATCTATTAACACTTACACTACCTACCTACACTACCTACCCCCTAATAAACCTCCCCACCACTTTTATTACAAAAAAATAAAAAAAACCTACAGTACAGAAAAAAAAACCTACATTACAGAAAAAAAACAAATACATTACAACCCCCCCCCCCCACTACAGAAAATAAAAAATTACACACCTGAAAAGGAAAGACAGATAAACACAATACAATACATACATACATATAATACATTACATACATTACATATATTACATACAATACATTACATTACATACATTACATATAATATATTACATACAATACATTACATTACATACATTACATATAATATATTACATATAAAACATTACATACATTACATATAATATATTACATATAATACAAATCAAATACCCCCTACAATCTATTTAATATCAAATAAATCCTAACTATATCAAATACATCCCCCATCTATCTAATATACAATAAATCCTAACTACATATACAGACCCTAATTCTAAGCTAAAATAAAATAATTAAGACCACTTACCTTTAAGATGTTGCTTCAGATCACTAACCTAGGGGTAAAACAAAACAAAATAATTAGCACAAAACATTAACATGAAATAAATAAACATTAACAGCCTTATTAAATTGCGATTCAGTAAATTTAAAAGGTCTCTATATAAGCACACCACATATTTTTTTTACAGAAGTTTTTAGTTAGTGAAGACCTTGCTTTTGGATAGAAGTTCACCAACTAAAAACTTCTGTAAAAAAAATATGCGGTGTGCTTATATAGAGCCTCTTAAATTTACCGAATCGCAATTTAATAAGGCTGTATATACATACTAAATATTCTACTCACCTTTCCAGCATGTCCCGTCATTGTTCAGCTCTTCCGGCGCGGCCCTGTTAAAAAAAACACAATACATTAATACAATATACAAACAAGAAATAAAATAAACATATAAACATCTAAATATACATTTAACTTACCTTCCCGCGATGTCCCCGGCCTCCTCCCCTTCAGCCCCGGCTTGGGCCGGAACCATCCGCGCTCTAAAAAAAAAAAAAAAAAAAGAAAACTAACAGAGATCTGCACTCGCAGACTTCCCCGACGCTAATGAGCCTCCCGGAGTCTTTTCCGGGAGGAAATTGGCAATAGCGGCTTGTGATTGGCTGAAAAAGCTGTCTATCAATTTCAGCCAATCAGAAGTCGTCAATGTGTGAGCCAATCAGGTTGGGATACACCCCAATATCCCACCCTGATTGGCTAAAACGCTTGTCTATCTCAGATGCCTTCAGCCAATCACTATGGGATACACCCCCACGGAGTGATAGGTAGAAGACATCTGCGTATCCTGATTGGCTCATACATTGATGACTTCTGATTGGCTGACAAAAAACTAACGGAGATCTGCACTTGCAGACCTCCCCGACGCTAATGAGATTCCCGGAGTCTTTTGCGGGAGGAAATTGGCAATGGCGGCTTGTGATTGGCTGAAAAAGCTGTCAGCCAATCAGAAGTCATCAATGTATGAGCCAATCAGGATACGCAGATGTCTTCTACCTATCACTCCGTGGGGGTGTATCCCATAGTGATTGGCTGAAGGCATCTGAGATAGACAAGCGTTTTAGCCAATCAGGGTGGGATATTGGGGTGTATCCCAACCTGATTGGCTCACACATTGACGACTTCTGATTGGCTGAAATTGATAGACAGCTTTTTCAGCCAATCACAAGCCGCTATTGCCAATTTCCTCCCGGAAAAGACTCCGGGAGGCTCATTAGCGTCGGGGAAGTCTGCGAGTGCAGATCTCTGTTAGTTTTCTTTTTTTTTTTTTTTTAGAGCGCGGATGGTTCCAGGGCCCAGCCGGGGCTGAAGGGGAGGTGGCCGGGGACATCGCGGGAAGGTAAGTTAAATGTATATTTAGATGTTTATATGTTTATTTTATTTCTTGTTTGTATATTGTATTATTGTATTAATGTATTGTGTTTTTTTTAACAGGGCCGCGCAGGAAGAGCTGAACAATGACGGGACATGCTGGAAAGGTGAGTAGAATATTTAGAATGTATATAATGTTTATTTATTTCATGTTAATGCTTTGTACTAATTATTTTGTTTTGTTTTACCCCTAGGTTAGTGATCTGAAGCAACATATTAAAGGTAAGTGGTCTTAATTATTTTATTTTAGCTTAGAATAATGGTCTGTGTATGTAGTTAGGATTTATTGTATACAGGGAGTGCAGAATTATTAGGCAAGTTGTATTTTTGAGGATTAATTTTATTATTGAACAACAACCATGTTCTCAATGAACCCAAAAATCTCATTAATATCAAAGCTGAATATTTTTGGAAGTAGTTTTTAGTTTGTTTTTAGTTTTAGCTATTTTAGGGGGATATCTGTGTGTGCAGGTGACTATTACTGTGCATAATTATTAGGCAACTTAACAAAAAAAAAATATATACCCATTTCAATTATTTATTTTTACCAGTGAAACCAATATAACATCTCAACATTCACAAATATACATTTCTGACATTCAAAAACAAAACAAAAACAAATCAGTGACCAATATAGCCACCTTTCTTTGCAAGGACACTCAAAAGCCTGCCATCCATGGATTCTGTCAGTGTTCTGATCTGTTCACCATCAACATTGCGTGCAGCAGCAACCACAGCCTCCCAGACACTGTTCATAGTGGTGTACTGTTTTCCCTCCTTGTAAATCTCACATTTGATGATGGATCACAGGTTCTCAATGGGGTTCAGATCAGGTGAACAAGGAGGCCATGTCATTAGATTTTCTTCTTTTATACCCTTTCTTGCCAGCCACGCTGTGGAGTACTTGGACGTGTGTGATGGAGCATTGTCCTGCATGAAAATCATGTTTTTCTTGAAGGATGCAGACTTCTTCCTGTACCACTGCTTGAAGAAGGTGTCTTCCAGGAACTGGCAGTAGGACTGGGAGTTGAGCTTGACTCCATCCTCAGCCCGAAAAGGCCCAACAAGCTCATCTTTGATGATACCAGCCCAAACCAGTACTCCACCTCCACCTTGCTGGCGTCTGAGTTGGACTGGAGCTCTCTGCCCTTTACCAATCCAGCCACAGGCCCATCCATCTGGCCCATCAAGACTCACTCTCATTTCATCAGTCCATAAAACCTTAGAAAAATCAGTCTTGAGATATTTCTTGGCCCAGTCTTGACGTTTCAGCTTGTGTGTCTTGTTCAGTGGTGGTCGTCTTTCAGCCTTTCTTACCTTGGCCATGTCTCTGAGTATTGCACACCTTGTGCTTTTGGGCACTCCAGTGATGTTGCAGCTCTGAAATATGGCCAAACTGGTGGCAAGTGGCATCGTGGCAGCTGCACGCTTGACTTTTCTCAGTTCATGGGCAGTTATTTTGCGCCTTGGTTTTTCCACACGCTTCTTGCGACCCTGTTGACTATTTTGAATGAAACGCTTGATTGTTCGATGATCACGCTTCAGAAGCTTTGCAATTTTAAGTGCTGCATCCCTCTGCAAGATATCTCACTATTTTTGACTTTTCTGAGCCTGTCAAGTCCTTCTTTTGACCCATTTTGCCAAAGGAAAGGAAGTTGCCTAATAATTATGCACACCTGATATAGGGTGTTGATGTCATTAGACCACACCCCTTCTCATTACAGAGATGCACATCACCTAATATGCTTAATTGGTAGTAGGCTTTCGAGCCTATACAGCTTGGAGTAAGACAACATGCATAAACAGGATGATGTGGTCAAAATACTCATTTGCCTAATAATTCTGCACTCCCTGTATTAGATAGATGGGGGATGTATTTGATATAGTTAGGATTTATTTTATATTAAATAGATTGTATGTTAGATAGATAGGGGGTATTTGATTTGTATTATATGTAATATATGTAATGTAATGTATGTAATGTCATGTATTGTATGTAATGTATTATGTGTAATATATTATATGTAATATATTATATGTAATATATGTAATGTAATGTATTGTATGTAATGTATTATATGTAATATATTATATGTAATATATGTAATGTAATGTATTATATGTAATATATTATATGTAATATATTATATGTAATGTATTATATGTAATATATTATATGTAATGTATGTACTGTATTATATGGAATATATTATATGTAATATGTGTAATGTAATATATGTAATGTAATGTATTGTATGTAATGTATTATATGTAATATATTATATGTAATGTATTGTATGTAATGTATTATATGTAATATATTATATGTAATGTATGTAATGTAATGTATTGTATGTAATATATGTAATGTATGTAATGTAGTATATGTATGTATGTATTGTATTGTGTATACATTTGTTTTTTCTTTTCAGGTGTGTATTTTTTTTATTTTCTGTAGTGGGGGGGGTTGTAATGTATTTTTTTTCTGTACTGTAGGTTTTTTTTTCTGTACTGTAGTTTTTTTTGTAAGGTAGTTTTTTTTTGTAATTAGAGTGGTGGGGAGGTTTATTAGGGGGTAGGTAGCGTAGGTAGGTAGTGTAAGTGTTAATAGATTAGTGTAGAGTGGGGTTAGTTTAGATTAAATGGTTTATTGGGGGTTATAGTGTAGTGTTTGTAGTTAGTGTCATGATGGTCCTTGAGGACCGTCATGGCACTTATGTGGTTAATGTTGGGTTGTAACAGGCCCATAATGGTCATAATATACCCTTATGGGACTGATGGGGTTAAATAGAGGCTTATGGGGGTCTGTATTGACCTTCATGAGTTATAGGGTTAATTAAGGCCTTTGTAACGGAGCTGGAACACGCAGTCCAAAATCTCCGCTGGTATACGATAAAATACCCAAGAGGCACTACAGTTTCACCATCCCCGACCTCCCATATTGGACGACACACAATTTGGGAGTCAAATGAATACTGACTTTATTTTGTTATTGCAGACATTTTTATACATCTCTTTGGCCACACACAATACACATAAAGAGAACAATAGGGGGGTCACACCTCCCTGGCAACTTTGATACAATCAGACATTGATTCAATTACACTTCTTTGTTCTTATCAGAGAATGAAAACACTTTGGAAAATGCAAGGATCCTTTACAACTTTCTTATCTCTTGAATCTCTGTAATAGGATTATCTATTAGCCTAGGTCTGCAAAAGTCTGGCTAATATTCTGCAGAGCATAAACCAGCATACATATAGTAGGATCATATTTTAACCATAATAATCATAAAACAGGGTAAAACAGTGATGGGTTCCGTTACAGCCTTATGGGGGTATGTATTGACCACCATGAGTTATAGGGTTATTAAGGCCTTATGGGGGCCTGTATTGACCACCATGAGTGACGGTGTTAATTAATGCCTTATGGGGGTCTGTATTGACCACCATGAGTGACAGGGTTAATTAAGGCCTTATGGGGGTCTGTATTGACCACCATGAGTTATAGGGTTAATTAAGGCCTTTTGGGGGCCTGTATTGACCTTCATGAGTGACGGGTTAATTAAAGCCTTATGAGGGTCTGTATTGACCACCATGAGTTATAGGGTTAATTAAGGCCTTATGGGGGTCTGTATTGACCACCATGAGTTATAGTGTTATTTAAGGCCTTATAGGGGTCTGTATTGACCACCATGAGTTATAGGGTTAATTAAGGCCTTATGGGGGTCTGTATTGACCTTCATGAGTGACAGGGTTAATTAAGTGCTTATGGGGGTCTGTATTGACCACCATGAGTTATAGGGTTAATTAAGGCCTTATGGGGGTCTGTATTGACCACCATGAGTTATAGGGTCAATTAAGGCCTTATGTGGGTCTGTATTGACCTTCATTAATGACGGGGTTAATTAAGTGCTTATGGGGGTCTGTATTGACCACCATGAGTTATAGGGTTAATGAAGGCTTTATGGGGGTCTGTATTGACTTAATGAGTGACGGGGTGAATTAAGTGCTTATGGAGGTCTGTATTGAACACCATGAGTTATAGGGTTAATTAAGGCATTATGGGGGTCTGTATTGACCTTCATGAGTGACAGGGTTAATTAAGTGCTTATGGGGGTCTGTATTGACCACCATGAGTTATAGGGTTAATTAAGGCCTTATGGGGGTCTGTATTGACCACCATGAGTTATTGGGTTAATTAAGGCCTTATGGGGGTCTGTATTGACCTTCATGAGTGACGGGGTTAATTAAGGGGTTATGGGGGTCTGTATTGACCACCATGAGTGATGGGGTTAATTAAGGCCTTATGGGGGTCTGTATTGACCACCATGAGTGACGGGGTTAATTAAGGCCTTATGGGGGTCTGTATTGACCACCATGAGTTATAGGGTTAATTAAGGCCTTATGGGGGTCTGTATTGACCACCATGAGTTATAGGGTTAATTAAGGCCTTATGGGGGTCTGTATTGACCTTCATGAGTTACAGGGTTAATTATAGTTGCCTTGGGTTAATATTTTTAGTGCGAGTCCTTTCAGGACCTTTACGGTCCTTTAAGGATCCGCGAGGCGGGAAATTTAAAAATGAAATGCAGCAGGGTCACGATCGGTGCTGATCAGGGACCCCCGCTGCAGGGGGTTAATGTGGGGGGGCTGCGGGGGTCCCTATGGACCCCTGCAGCAAGGGGTTTATGTGGGTACACTTCGGGGGTCCCGACGGGGACCCCCAGCATAGAGGGGATTCATTTTTGGGGCCGCGTCCAGGATTGGCAATTAGTGTGCCGAGGCCCCTTTAAGGAGCCGCGGCGGGGAATTTAAAGCTTTTAAATGCAGCGGGGGTCTGATCTGTACCGATCGGGGACCCCTGCTGCAAGGGGTTAATATGGGGGTGCTGCAGGGGTCCTGATAGAGACCCCTGCAGCATGGGGATGTGTATAGGGTACAGGATTGACCGCAAAAGAAGATTGTCAAAAGAAAGGAAGCAAAGGTGGAGAGATGCACAGTCACTCAAAACTTCCCAACACTTAAAAGAAGAAGACCGACAAAGAAATGAGTATGAAAGCACAAAGTGAATGTACTGGAGCTTCAAAGAAAAGAAAAAGTAAACAAAAACATGTCTGTGAACCATTGCCTAATGATCCAATATTGCCTCATGATACTAATGTTCATACACATGACACCAATGTAGATATAGAAAGTTGTAGTGATATCTATGTTGAGGAAGCTCATGATAATGTGTTTAGTAGAGCACTAACAGTAGACACTCATTATTGATTAATGAATGTGGTTTGTCAGTTTTGTGGGGCCTATCATTTTCTCAAGGAAAGACCAACTGACGGAGACTTCATTAGTTGCTGTCAGAAAGGCAAGGTAAGACATCCAGAAAGACACAAATTTCCAGATTACTTACAAAGTATAATGAGCGATCCATTATTTCCAAATTATACCAATTTAAAAAAACATAAGTGCAATTTCATTTTTTTCAATGGGTGCGACATAGCAGAAAATGTCCCAAGACATGGTCCTTACTGTTTTAGAGTTCAAGGACAAATTTACCACCACATCACCTTCTTCATTTACACCCACAAGAAGGTGAGCAAAGGAAATTTGCACAGTTATATGTCTTAGATACAATGGAAGCTGTTGAACAAAGGATGACGCTTCCAGAAAATGAACAATGTTTACGCATAGACTTTGAACAGCTGGATAAAATTATGGCCAACAACCCATACAGTCAAGTATAAAAACAATTAGCACAAGTTGAAAAAGAACAACAGCAACATGCTTAAAGAAATCAATTAACAATGCCAAGAGTAAATATGGTATTAAAAAGAGATCGCAACACTGATCAAAGACGGTTTCTTTTACCAACAGTCAATGAGGTTGCCATGGTTTTTAAAAATGAAGATGGTGAACCACCTTTTGAGCGGGATATTAGAATATATCCACGCAATGAAGAACAACCTTTTATAAACATAAATATATTAAGTTGTAATTTAGATCCAATGACATATCCCATTTTCTTTCCAAATGGTAAACCTGGATGGGAACCAAAATTACAATTGCAAAGTTATCCCAATAGTAAAGTTCGTGTTAGATGCAATATTTCTATGCTGGAATATAAAGTGGCACAAACGGCTATTCGGGATTCTTTTAATCCAATTTTAAGTGGGGGCAAACTCACTCAACAATGGATTATTGATTCCTATCTACAAGTCGAAGCAAATAATTTAAATTTCATAAAATTTCAACAAAATAAGCTTTGAGTAGAAAAGTATTGTGGATTGATGGATTATGTCGCTGAATTGGCTACCAACAGAGACATTCGAGCTGGAAGAGCAATTATTTTGCCATCCACTTTCCAAGGATCTCCTCGCAATATGCAAGAAAGATATAATGATGCCATGGCTATTGTCACAAAATTTGGCAAACCAGATTTATTTATTACTTTCACATGTAATCCACAATGGCCAGATATCAAGGAAAATTTGAAACTGGGACAAAATACTTCTGACCGACCAGATTTAGTGGCAAGAGTAAAATCAAACTCAATTCATTAATACATGACATAACTAAAGCACAGTTATTTGGAAAATGTGTGGCTTTTGTTTATACCATTGAATTCCAAATAAGAGGCCTGCCACATGCTCACATACTTTTAATCCTGCAGGAAAAAGAGAAGTTGAATATTGCAGAGTGGATTCAGTCATTACTGCTGAATTGCCAGATCCAGAAAAATATTCAAAAAGTTTTGACATTGTTACACACAGAATGATTCATGGGCCATGTGGAGATATAAACCCTAATTCACCATGTATGGAAAATAAAAAATGTACAAAACAATTTCCTAAACAATTTCAAATGCAAACTTATACTAATTATGATGGATACCCTTTGTATAAAAGAATACAAGGACAAACAGCTATTATCCATGGACAAAAGGTTGATAAAAGATTTGTCGTTCCATACAATCCACATTTGCTCATGAAGTACAATGCACACATAAATGTGGAAGCTTGCGCTTCTGTTAAATCCATCAAATATATGTATAAATATATATACAAAGGATATGATGCAGCAACTGTTGTTGTGCAAGGTGCAGTAAACGAAAAGGAAAATCCAATTTTACATGACGAACTTTCAAATTATTTAGATGCTTGCTATGTCAGTGCTCCTGAAGCAATATGGCGGCTACTGAAATTTGAGATGCAAGATCGGTCACATGCTGTGTATCGTTTAGCTGTACATTTGCCACAAAGTCAGTTTGTTTGCTTTACTGCAGGCACTGAAAAAACTGCCTTAGCTCAAAGTGAACACAGAGATACAACACTTACTGCATTGTTTAAATTAAACTGCCAGGATACGCAGGCCAGACAATTTTTATACATTGAGATTTCATATCACTATGTATTTGTAAATGGTCTATGGCGACAACGAAGAATATATATAATATATGCATAAAATTATACCACAAATTTATAAACTTCATAGCTGATGATACAGAATGGGAGAGGTGTCTGGAAGAAGCAGCACTATGTCAAATGCCAAAGCAAATGAGAGAACAATTTGCATTAATTTGCATCTTTTGCAATGTACCTGATGCATTTACTTTGTGGAAAACATTTAAATTAAATATGTCTGAAGACTTCTTGAAACGTTACAATGAGCCAATTGCACTGTTAAGAACTTTAATGGAAATTCAAGAAATATTGCTTGCTCACAGATTAAATTGTGCAAGTTTTAATTTGCCTGATCTAAGACTTATAGATGACATCAACTTTAATGATTATGAAACTGAGCTACAAAAACAAAAAAAAAACAAAGAAAAACTGGCAACTTTAAATACTTTACAATTGCAAGCATTTAATGCCATCACAAATGCTACAGATGATGAAATTGTCAAAGAGCGTTATTTCTATCTAGATGGCCCTGGTGTATCAGGAAAAACGTATCTATACAATTGTTTGATGTGTTAAATTAGAGCAAAGGGTCAGATAGCAATGCCATTTGCAACAACTGGAATTGCAGCACTTTTGTTAGACGGTGGTAGAACTGTGCATAGTGGATTTAAACTGCCAGTTCCCATTTTGGAAACATCAGTGTCAGATATTCGACCAAATTCTTTACAAGTCAAAACATTTTAACAAAGTAAATTTATTATCATAGATGAGGCAACATTGATGTCATATCATGCTTTGCAATGTATTGATAGATTCTTAAAAGAAGTGATGGTTAATAATTTGCCATTTGGTGGAAAGGTGATGCTGTTAGGAGGAGATTTTAGGCAAACATTACCTGTTGTGCCACATGGAAGTGGAACTGATATCATTGAAACATGTTGTGAGGAATTGACTCTGCTGGGTTTTGAACCCTGGTCCCCAGGCTGCTATACCTCTTCCCTACCACTGCACCAGCCTGCCTTTTGTGAATTCCATTGAGACCTTATAAGCTTGACTCTGCTAGCAATTTTATCAGTACCTAAGTCTCTTCAGCTGTGTCTGGTCAGGTGTCTGGTCCTTGGCCTATATAAGGCACTTCCTGTCAAATGTACCTTGCCAGATTATTGTTGGTTCCTGATCCCTTCAATAAAAGCTTGTTCCTGTTTAACCTACAAGTTGCTGAACTGGATTATTGCTGACCTTGGCTACTGGTCTCCACAACTTTGTGATTCCTATATCATTACAGAATAATCTGGCCCTTTCATGGAGACCGCCGGGACAGATTCTGCATTGGCCCAGCAGGTTGCTTTTACTGCAAGAACTGTGCAGACCCAGGCACAGACCATCCAAGTGCTGCAGGACCAGGTAGCTGAACTGCAAAATAAATTTCAGTCAATGCACAGTGAGTACACCAGCTACAGGGCACGTGATGTTTCAGCTGCTACTGTTACACCTGCACAAGATGCACGCTTGCCCCTGCCAGAAAAGTTTGGAGGAGTTCGCAAAAAATTTAGGGGTTTCCTAAATCAATGCCGTTTGCACTTCATGATGTTACCTCACCAATTTCCATCTGAAAGAGAGAAGGTGGGATTTATTTTTTCACTATTCAAAGATGAAGCCCCGGCTTGGGGCTCCCCTCTTCTGGAACAAGACAGTCCAGTCTTGGGTAATCTAAATGACTTTCTTGAGGCCATGTGCCTAGTTTTTGATGACCCCAATCGATGTGCTACAGCAGAAGCCACTCTACTTCATTTGCATCAAGGGAGGCGCTCCGTGGCTGAATATGCTGCTGAATTCAGACAGTGGGTTGCTGATACTACCTGGAACCAATCAGCTCAGAGGTTCCACTTCAGAAAAGGTCTCTCAGAAGCTATAAAAGATGAGCTAGCTCGTGTTGATCTTCCTGCTGACTTTGATGCATTCGTGCGTTTGGCTATCCGTATCGATCGGAGACTTTCTGAAAGAAGACTGGAAAGACAGGGCTCTTTTAGACCAAGTACTACTCCTATTTCCTATTTAAGAATTTCTACTCCAACCCCACAAACACCTTCAGACTCTGAGCCTGAGGCTATGCAGGTAAATCTAATAAGAGGGCCATTATCCAATGAAGAAAAACAGTGGCAACGCACTCACAATTTATGCCTGTATTGTGGTAGTGCAGGGCACTATGCCATCAATTGCCCTAGCAAATCCAAAAGAACAATAGCTATGGCTGCTGAGGGCGCACAGATTCTACACCAATCCCAGATTGCAGATCAACTGGATTCTGTCACACAACCCTTGTTTTCTCTGGCTCATGGTGAAGAGGGTATGTTGACTCAACATCCTCATTTTGTGGTGCCTATCACGTTGCAATGTGGTGATCATAAAATTTCAACTACAGCTATGATAGATTCTGGAGCAGGCGGAAACTTTATGGACATTAAATTTGCAGCAGGAAATGGAATTCAGTCTATCCCTAATTCTTCACCTGTGTTAATGGAGACAGTGGACGGTTCTCCACTTACGTCGGGCCCGGTTACACATGAGACTGTGCCCTTAAAGTTGACTCTGGAAGTGAATCACCATGAGACTATATCTTTCCACCTAATTTCCTCAACACAGTTTCCAGTGATTTTGGGGGTACCTTGGCTTGCTCTGCATAACCCACAGATTGATTGGAAGATCAGAACTTTGTCCTTTCCTTCAGAACACTGCTTAATGAATTGTCAACCCACTAAGGTAACAACTGTTGCCACAACAATTAATGAAATGGTTGCTACAAACTTGACTAAGCTTCCTCTACAATATCGGGATTTTGCAGATGTCTGTGATAAGAAGAATGCTGATCAGCTTCCACCCCACAGGCCTTATGATTGCCCAATAGAGCTGTTGCCTGGGGCTGCTATCCCATTTGGCCGTATATATTCCCTTTCTGAGCCTGAATTGAAAGCTCTTCGTGAATACATACAAGAAAATCTTGCCAAAGGTTTTATTCGACCATCTACTTCCCCAGCAGGAGCTCCTATATTCTTTGTAGAAAAGAAAGATGGCAGCCTACGGCCATGCGTTGATTACAGGGACATTAATAACATCACTGTTAAAAACCGCTACCCCTTGCCTCTCATTCCTGAACTTTTGGAGAGACTTCGCTCAGCTAAAATATTTACAAAGCTTGATCTTCAGGGGGCATATAATCTGGTTCGCATAAGACCAAATGATGAATGGAAAACAGCTTTCAGAACCAGGTACGGGCATTACGAATATCTAGTAATGCCATTTGGGCTGTGTAATGCCCCTGCAACTTTCCAGCATCTTATCAATGATGTACTACGAGATCTCCTGGATCAGTTTGTTGTGGCATATTTAGATGATATCCTAATATTCTCTGATAGTCTTGAAAACCACAGAAAACAGGTCCGTATAGTTCTGGAGCGCCTTCGTACCCACCACCTATACATTAAACTAGAAAAATATGAGTTTGAACAAACAGAAATTCAATTCCTGGGGTATGTCATAACTCCTAAAGGTTTAACTATGGACGCAAGTAAAATTAAAGCTGTGCTGGACTGGCCCATTCCCAAGAATGAAAAAGATGCCCAGAGATTTGTGGGGTTTGCCAATTTTTACAGGCGTTTCATTAAGAATTTCTTTGCCGTTATTACACCGATCACTGAACTCACACGTAAGGGGACTCCTTTTCAGTGGTCCGATAAGGCTGATACCGCATTTTCCCGATTAAAGACTCTGTTTACATCTGCCCTCGTCCTGGTACATCCTCAGCCAGAATTACCATTTATTGTGGAAGTTGATGCTTCTGATTCAGCTGTTGGTGCTATACTGTCTCAAAGGACTGGACCTAAGATGCTGTTACATCCGTGTGCCTTCTATTCCCGCCAGATGGTGCCAGCAGAAAGAAATTATGACATAGGGAATAAAGAACTATTGGCTATAAAAGCTGCCTTTACCGAATGGAGACATCTCTTGGAGGGAGCTACCCATCCAATTACTGTCCTCACAGATCACATAAATCTGGAATGTATTCGATCAGCTAAGAGACTGTCAGCCAGACAAGCACGCTGGTCCCTATTCTTCTCAAGGTTTAATTTTTTGGTTACATACCGTCCTTGCTCCAAGAATGGTAAGGCGGATGCCTTGTCTAGAATTGTTGACCCCCTCCATGCCGTAACCAAGACCACCATCTTGCCGGAGGATATATTTATAGGAGTTGCTTTTCCTTCTGATCTGATGTCTCGCATTAAAAAGGGCTACGCTGAAGACCCAGTTCTTCGTGATCCTCCTTGTGATCTCCATATGACGATGCTTAATGGGTTTTGGATTTTTCAACGACGTCTGTTTGCTCCGGAGTCAGTGCGACTGGACCTTTTACGTCTCTACCATGACTCAAAACCAGCAGGTCATCCAGGAATCCGAAAGACGCAAGACCTACTTGCCCGATCCTTTTGGTGGCCGAAGTATCATGAGGATGTTAAGAAGTATGTGTCCTCTTGTGATGTGTGTGCCAGACATAAGACTCCTCGCTCATCCCCTGTTGGCTTGCTTCAGTCTCTTCCGATTCCTCATCGTCCCTGGGGATCTATATCCATGGACTATATTGTGGAACTACCTCCCTCTAAGGAACACACTACCATTCTTGTTGTTGTGGACAGGTTAACTAAGATGGGTCATTTCATACCAGCTCGTGGTCTCCCTTCAGCTAAACAGACGGCTGACCTGGTTATTCTGGAAATATTTTGCTTGCATGGAGTGCCTGATGAAGTAGTTTCTGACAGGGGAGTGCAGTTTACGTCTCGTTTTTGGAAACATTTTTGTTCTAATCTAGGTATTAATGTAAATCTGTCGTCAGCTTTTCATCCGCAAAGTAATGGACAGACTGAGCGAACCAACCAGACTTTGGAGCAATATTTGCGGTGCTATATTAGTTACCTGCAGGATGACTGGCTGGATTTTCTACCCACGGCGGAGTTTGCCTATAACAATGCCCAACACTGCTCCACTTCTTTGAGCCCATTTTTTGCCAACTATAGTTACCATCCGACCTTTCTAGTCAGTCTCCCAATTACTACTTCCATTCCTGCTGTCACTGACCGGCTAATCGCCTTACGTGATTCCCAAGCACTGTTGAAAGAGACTCCTTTGGAGGCTCAGGAATGTTACAAAAGAGCTGCTGATAGGCATAGAAAGGAGGCCCCAGTCTATCGCGTTGGTGACAAGGTGTGGCTGTCAACAAAGAATCTTAAGCTTCGGATTCCTTCTCATAAATTGGGTCAAAGGTTCATGGGACCTTTTGAGATCATTGCGCAGATCAATGCTGTCACCTTCCGTTTGCAACTCCCGAATTTCATGAAAATACATCCAGTGTTTCACGTTGCACTGCTTAAACCTGTTCATGAAAATACTTTCCCTGGCCGAGCCCTGCCTGCCCCACCTCCAGTCCTCGTGGATGGTGAGGATGAGTACGAAGTGGATAAAATTCTTGACTTCCGGATCTTCCGTAACAAACTTCAGTATCTGGTTCGCTGGAAAGGCTATGGTGAGGAGGAGAGTTAGTGGGAACCAGTGGACAATATTCACGCTCCTGATCTACTTCGGTCTTTTCATGTGCAGTACACTGCTAAACCAGGTAATAGGGCATCCAGAGGCTGCACCTATAGAGGCGGGGGTAATGTGAGGAGTTGACTCTGCTGGGTTTTGAACCCTGGTCCCCAAGCTGCTGTACCTCTTCCCTACCACTGCGCCAGCCTGCCTTTTGTGAATTCCATTGAGACCTTATAAGCTTGACTCTGCTAGCAATTTTATCAGTACCTAAATCTCTTCAGCTGTGTCTGGTCAGGTGTCTGGTCCTTGGCCTATATAAGGCACTTCCTGTCAAATGTACCTTGCCAGATTATTGTTGGTTCCTGATCCCTTCAATAAAAGCTTCTTCCTGTTTAACCTACAAGTTGCTGAACTGGATTATGGCTACTGGTCTCCACAACTTTGTGATTCCTATATCATTACACATGTATCAAGAGAAGTAAACTGTGGAAAATATTTACACATCTCAAATTATAATTAAATATGAGATCTGAAGGCCAAAATGAATTCAATGGTTGGCTCATTCAAATTGGAAAAGGAAAACATCCACAAATACATGATTTACCCAATGGTACCATGAACAATGGTTTGCAAGGAATCACTTATATCAGTAATCTTTCTAAACACTCTGAATAACAGCGATTACTCAGACATTGCAAACAAAGTGATATTAACATAAAAAAATATAGATGCGTTGAATCTAAATAACAACATTTTAAAATTCATCAACGCACCACAAAATAATTATTACAGTGCAGATTCAGTTCTGGCTGATGATAAAGATGAATTTTAGTATCAAATGTCTTAATTCTTTAACACCATCTGGAATGCCACCACATGTTTTGCAATTGAAAAAAGGGGCAATTGTCATGTTATTGAGAAATATGAATCCAACATAAACATAAAAACAACTTTTAATAGTATATTGATTAAAATATAACATTAAAATGATCCTATATAGCATATACCAAATATGGAGCTTTCACAAGGCTTACTACGCTGTCCTCCTAGGATTTATTTTCTTTTAGATAGAGGAGATGTATTTATGTTAGGATTTATTGTATTTTATATAGAGAGGGTGTATGTATGTTAGCTATGATTTATTGTATTTTAGATAGGTAGGTTTTGTATTTTTTTTTGTTTGTATTGTAATCACATATAATAGTTGTCAAACTACGAATCGTCGTCACGAGCTCGCAAGAACTGCATCCCTCGCGAAACGAGGGATGCAGTTTGGTCCGCAAATGTGGACCCTCGCAAAGCGAGGGGCAGCATTTGCAGAAGGTGGAGGCTTTAAGGCGCATGACTTTGGAACAACACAACCCCACACACCTCTAAACTCGCAGCACTTTGTCCTACGCCGCCTCAAAACACTAACACAACCCTGCATTGTTAACTCCCAGCACTTTCCCTACGGCGCCTTAAAACACCATACAAAACTCCCACACAAACCTTAACTCGCAGCTATTTACTCCTACGGACAAAACTCGCAGCACTTAGCAGATAAAACATGACAACCGCAGGACTTAAAAAAAATTTACGACTCCAAATACGAGTCGTAACATTTAGAAAAACAAAAAAACGAGTTGGAAAAACACGAACTTAGCAGCCGAGACACGCAAACCAAAAAATACTAAAAACAGACTAAATACACCCGAAAAAGAGCATGAGGCCACAGCCAGGACATCTGTGAATGAGCTGGAACGCAAATTTAACTCGATTTAGACGATTTTCACCACTCAAAAATCGCGTACGCAAGAAAAAAATGGCCGCCGAAAAAAATCAAAACGAGGCTACACGACAGTGAAGCGCAAACAACATAGCCAGACACGTAGCGCTTTGATAAGGCACGTACGAGGTACTACAACAGATTGTTAATAAAGACGGAAAATTATTCAAACGTGCGTAACACATACAATATTGCCGCCTATTTACGACAATCTATACAATAACGCATCTGAAATGGCGGATTTCCCCCCTTAACTAACGGTTCTGGCTCGTGCACGCAGCCTATATATAGGGCACACTTGCCACACTGCTGACACTTTCTCGTCAGGTGATGACAGTCTGACTGGACATTTTCTGCTGCCGGAAAATCCAAAGAGATTGTTAGCTCTTGAGGATATTGATTGCTGGATATTTATTATAAATAGGTAAAGTATATGAATTAATTATTTATTAATTAAAAAAAATATTAATAAAAAAAATAATTACATTACTCAATTTTCCAATACCTGTACTTTATCATGATATTAATCATTAACCATTTCAAATATGTTTATTAATTCATTAATTAATTTTTAATGGACACTAAGTTATTAATTATTCATTATTTACAACATTGTCAGTACCTTTAATTTATGATTACATTATTGATTAACTCTGTATAATACTTTTAGCCATTGATTGATCAGTAAAGTTCATTCATTAATTAATTCATTAATTAGTTAGAATATCAAAGTTAATAAAAAATTGATCAGAAAATATGTATATTTCACACTGGACTTACATTTTGGGGTTGATGCTCAACTATTAATGTTCATTTATTACTTAATCATCAAGATTACTAATGTTCATTAATTAATTATTAATCAGTCATAATAACAAATTTAATACAAAAGGGATACAAAAAAGATGTATATTTCACAGTGGACTTAGATTTCATGGTTGTTGCTCAACTATTAATGTTCATTAATTACTTCACTGATCATTCATAAAACATTTTTTTTTTTTTAATGCATGAAAACATATGTACATTTTGCACTGCACTTACATTTCAGTGTTGCTGTTATATTTATGTTTTCAGCGTTCATTATTAATGCACTTATTAAGGTGTGTGGATGCTTAATTATTAATGTTCATGATTAATTATTTAATTAGTCATTTATTTTAAAGCATTTAAAATTAAATGTGCTCAAATGCATTAAAAAATAGGTAGAATATACAGTGTAATATTTATCTGTTGCTGCTCATTGTCTCAAAGGAATAGGATCCTCAAACCGCTTAAATATTTAGATCACTTTATTAAACTTTATAGTGCATTTACTTATATTTTGCATGTATGTCAATAGTGAACTTCTATCCAAAAGCAAGGTCTTCAGTAAATAAAACACTTATGTAAATAAATATGCTCTGTTCTTATATACAGCTCTATTAAATTGCCTGAATCGCAATTTTATAAGGCTGTAAGGATTATTTATTTTCCTTCAGCAATGTTATTAATTTAGAGATTGTCTATTTCACAATGCATCGGACATTGTAAGCAATTCAATATTTAAATTCCTTTTATTAGATGCATGTATGACAAGGGCAACAAGTACTTTCAATGACATTAAATATGATTTTTACATCTTTTTACATATTTCTCAGGTCTCCACCTGCCTGAACACAGGAGTCGCCTCTGCAGGATTTAACATTATAGAACATCTACTTCACAGGTATATGATTTTGTGATGACATTCTTTACAAATATAGCATTAAGTATTTTTGTAGGCCGTTCATTTTAAAAATTAATCAATAATTACAAGAAAAAAAACAAAAAACAATACATATATTATTAGCTATTGATGTTTTAACTAATTACACTTTAACATCATAGCTTGATTAATTGATTAATTACACATCATATCTTGATTTATGCATTAATTTATGTAGTACCAAAAAAAAAGGGTTTTGCGCAAATCTATACTTTGCTCATAGCTATTTCCGTTTTCCCTTCTTTACGAAAACATGTTTACAGGTTTAGATTTTTCAGTGATAACACTTTTACATTCTTTTATTCATGTCTATTCTTTCTTTCATTCATTAATTCATCATTATGTTACTGCTCATTGTCTAACAGGGATAGCACCTTAGAAGCAGTTAAATATTTAAATAAATGTATTATATTAGTACACTTTTTAACATTTTAAAACCATATATTTATGATTAGGATTTACGTTTGCTATGTATGCCAATTAAAATGGATATTTTCAATGATTCAGAAAATAATTTAAAAAAAATATTACAAACTCTGCAGTGACGTCTGCAGTATTTCAGTTGATATCACATCTAACTGACAGGTATCATTATTCTTCACATTCTTTATAAAAATAGGATTAACAGTCTTATTAAATGGCAAGTTGCCTTATTAAATAGAGCTCTATATAACCACGCAGCATATTTTGGAACACAAATACTTACTTACTGAAGACCTTGCTTTTGGAAGATTACTAACTACAAACTTACATAAAAAGATATGCTCTATGGTTATATAGATCCCTATTCAATTCGTTAAATCGCAATTTAATACGTCTCTAAGTGTTTTTTCATCAACATTATTCACAGGTTGTCATTCATTAAAAAATACATATATGAAAACACATTTATGTTTACATGAATGAGAATTACACTTCAGATGTTTTTTCATGTCAATCTATAGGTTGCTCTCTTTTGCGTAGGTCTTCTTTAGGAACACATGATAACCTGTATATGGTTTTACAGTCATGACAGAGAGAGAGACACAGAGAGAGAGAGAGAGTGACACAGAGAGAGAGACACACACACAGAGAGACAGAGACACAGAGAGACAGAGAGAGAGAGAGACACGGAGAGAGAGACACAGAGAGAGAGAGAGACACACACACACACACACACAGAGAGAAACACACAGAGAGAGACAGAGAGAGAATAGACACAGAGAGAGAGAGAGACACACAAAGAGAGAGAGAGACACACACACACAAAGAGAGAGAGACACAGACACACACACACACACAGAGAAACACAGAGAGAGAGACACACAGAGAGAGGCACACACAGAAAGAGACACACAGAGAGAGAGAGACACACAGAGAGAGAGAGAGAGAGAGACACACACACACAGAGACAGAGAGAGAGAGACAGAGAGAGAGAGACACACACACACAGGGAGAGATAGAGACATACAGACAGAGAGTCAGAGACGCAGACATAGAGACATACACACACACACAAACACACGTAGAGAGACACACACACAGACAGATACACCGAGACACACACACACAGACAGACACACAGAGACACACACACACACACACAGACACACACGCATAGATACACACACAAAGACACAGACACAGGGACACAGACACACACACACACACACCCAGAGACACACACACCCAGAGACACACACACCCAGAGAGACAGACAGAGACAGATTACATTTTTTAGAAATATATGACAGGTTAAAAAATATGTATAATAAAACAAATGAAATTCTTACACCTCTATTTTCAATAACAGATTACAATTGCGGACAATGCAGAAGATAAGAAAGAATATAAAAGAAGAATGGCAAGGGAAAAGAAGCAGAGATGGAGAGATGCACAGACCCCTGAGACTTCACAACGTTTAAGAGAAGAAGATCGACAGAGACTTCTAAATAAAAGAAAAATGGCTAAAAAAAGCACAAAATGAGTCTGCTGGAGCACCAAAGAAAAGAAAAAGTAAACAAAAAAAATGTCTCTAAAACATTCTCTAATGACCCAATATTGCCTCCTGGCACCAATGTTGATAGAGATGACACCAATATACATATAGAAAGTTGTACTGAGATCTATATTGAGGAAGGTCATGATCGTCCTTTATTTAGAGCACTAACAGTAGACACTCATTATTGTGGATTAATGAATGTGGTTTGTCAGTTTTGTGGATCCTATCATTTTCTGAATTAACGACCAACTGACGAAGAGTTTATTAGTCAGAAAGGTAAGACTTCCAGAAAGACACACATTTCCAGAATATTTAGAAAGTATAATGAGTGATCCAAAATATCCAAATTATACCAATTTTAAGAAAAACATTCGCTCTTATAACAGTTCAATTTAATTTGCTTCAATGGGTGCAAACTTAGCAGAAAATGTCCCAGGACATGGTCCTTACTGTTTTAAAGTCCAAGGACAAATATACCACTGGACTTCCCGTTTACACCCAGAATCAGGAGAAAAAAGGAAATGTGCATAGTTATATGTCCTTGATACAATGGAAGCTGTTGAACAACGAATGATGCTTCCTGAAAATAAACAATGCTTACCCAAAGTCTTTGAACAGATTGATAACATTATGGCCAACAACCCATATAGTAAAGCATACAAAAAATTAGCTGAGGTTGAAAAAGAACAACTGGCACATGCGCAAAGACATCAATTGCCAATGCCAAGAGTAAATACGGTTCTCAAAAGAGATCGCCATACTGATCAAAGATGGTATAATTTACCAACAGCAAATGAGGTTGCCATGGTATTTAAAAATGATGATGGGGAACCACCATTTGAGCGGGATATTGGAATATATCCACGCAATCAAGAACAACCTTTTATAAACATAAATATTTTAAGTAGTAATTTGGATCCAATGACACATCCCATTTTCTTTCCAAATGGGGAGCCAGGATGGCAAAAACAATACATATATTATTAGCTATTGATGTTTTAACTAATTACACTTTAACATCATAGCTTGATTAATTGATTAATTACACATCATATCTTGATTTATGCATTAATTTATGTAGTACCAAAAAAAAAAGGGTTTTGCGCAAATCTATACTTTGCTCATAGCTATTTCCGTTTTCCCTTCTTTACGAAAACATGTTTACAGGTTTAGATTTTTCAGTGATAACACTTTTACATTATTTTATTCATGTCTATTCTTTCTTTCATTCATTAATTCATCATTATGTTACTGCTCATTGTCTAACAGGGATAGCACCTTAGAAGCAGTTAAATATTTAAATAAATGTATTATATTAGTACACTTTTTAACATTTTAAAACCATATATTTATGATTAGGATTTACGTTTGCTATGTATGCCAATTAAAATGGATATTTTCAATGATTCAGAAAATAATTTAAAAAAAATATTACAAACTCTGCAGTGACGTCTGCAGTATTTCAGTTGATATCACATCTAACTGACAGGTATCATTATTCTTCACATTCTTTATAAAAATAGGATTAACAGTCTTATTAAATGGCAAGTTGCCTTATTAAATAGAGCTCTATATAACCACGCAGCATATTTTGGAACACAAATACTTACTTACTGAAGACCTTGCTTTTGGAAGATTACTAACTACAAACTTACATAAAAAGATATGCTCTATGGTTATATAGATCCCTATTCAATTCGTTAAATCGCAATTTAATACGTCTCTAAGTGTTTTTTCATCAACATTATTCACAGGTTGTCATTCATTAAAAAATACATATATGAAAACACATTTATGTTTACATGAATGAGAATTACACTTCAGATGTTTTTTCATGTCAATCTATAGGTTGCTCTCTTTTGCGTAGGTCTTCTTTAGGAACACATGATAACCTGTATATGGTTTTACAGTCATGACAGAGAGAGAGACACAGAGAGAGAGAGAGAGTGACACAGAGAGAGAGACACACACACAGAGAGACAGAGACACAGAGAGACAGAGAGAGAGAGAGACACGGAGAGAGAGACACAGAGAGAGAGAGAGACACACACACACACAGAGAGAAACACACAGAGAGAGACAGAGAGAGAATAGACACAGAGAGAGAGAGAGACACACAAAGAGAGAGAGAGACACACACACACAAAGAGAGAGAGACACAGACACACACACACACAGAGAGAAACACAGAGAGAGAGACACACAGAGAGAGGCACACACAGAAAGAGACACACAGAGAGAGAGAGACACACAGAGAGAGAGAGAGAGAGAGAGACACACACACACAGAGACAGAGAGAGAGAGACACACACACACACAGGGAGAGATAGAGACATACAGACAGAGAGTCAGAGACGCAGACATAGAGACATACACACACACAAACACACGTAGAGAGACACACACACAGACAGATACACCGAGACACACACACACAGACAGACACACAGAGACACACACACACACACACAGACACACACGCATAGATACACACACAAAGACACAGACACAGGGACACAGACACACACACACACACACCCAGAGACACACACACCCAGAGACACACACACCCAGAGACACACACACCCAGAGAGACAGACAGAGACAGATTACATTTTTTAGAAATATATGACAGGTTAAAAAATATGTATAATAAAACAAATGAAATTCTTACACCTCTATTTTCAATAACAGATTACAATTGCGGACAATGCAGAAGATAAGAAAGAATATAAAAGAAGAATGGCAAGGGAAAAGAAGCAGAGATGGAGAGATGCACAGACCCCTGAGACTTCACAACGTTTAAGAGAAGAAGATCGACAGAGACTTCTAAATAAAAGAGAAATGGCTAAAAAAAGCACAAAATGAGTCTGCTGGAGCACCAAAGAAAAGAAAAAGTAAACAAAAAAAATGTCTCTAAAACATTCTCTAATGACCCAATATTGCCTCCTGGCACCAATGTTGATAGAGATGACACCAATATACATATAGAAAGTTGTACTGAGATCTATATTGAGGAAGGTCATGATCGTCCTTTATTTAGAGCACTAACAGTAGACACTCATTATTGTGGATTAATGAATGTGGTTTGTCAGTTTTGTGGATCCTATCATTTTCTGAATTAACGACCAACTGACGAAGAGTTTATTAGTCAGAAAGGTAAGACTTCCAGAAAGACACACATTTCCAGAATATTTAGAAAGTATAATGAGTGATCCAAAATATCCAAATTATACCAATTTTAAGAAAAACATTCGCTCTTATAACAGTTCAATTTAATTTGCTTCAATGGGTGCAAACTTAGCAGAAAATGTCCCAGGACATGGTCCTTACTGTTTTAAAGTCCAAGGACAAATATACCACTGGACTTCCCGTTTACACCCAGAATCAGGAGAAAAAAGGAAATGTGCATAGTTATATGTCCTTGATACAATGGAAGCTGTTGAACAACGAATGATGCTTCCTGAAAATAAACAATGCTTACCCAAAGTCTTTGAACAGATTGATAACATTATGGCCAACAACCCATATAGTAAAGCATACAAAAAATTAGCTGAGGTTGAAAAAGAACAACTGGCACATGCGCAAAGACATCAATTGCCAATGCCAAGAGTAAATACGGTTCTCAAAAGAGATCGCCATACTGATCAAAGATGGTATAATTTACCAACAGCAAATGAGGTTGCCATGGTATTTAAAAATGATGATGGGGAACCACCATTTGAGCGGGATATTGGAATATATCCACGCAATCAAGAACAACCTTTTATAAACATAAATATTTTAAGTAGTAATTTGGATCCAATGAAACATCCCATTTTCTTTCCAAATGGGGAGCCAGGATGGCAAAAACAATTACAGTTGCAAAGTTATCCCAATAGTAAAGTTTGTGTTAGAAACAATATTTCCATGCTGGAATATAAAGTGGCACAAACTGCTGTTCGGGATCATTTTAATCCTATTTTATTTGGGGGCAAACTCACACAACAATGGATTATTGATTCCTATCTACAAGTTGAAGCAAATAATAAAAATGTTGTAAAATTTCAGGAAAACAAGCTTTGAGTAGAACAATATTGTGGATTGATGGATTATGTCGCTGAATTGGCTGCAAACAGAGACATTCCTGCTGGATGAGCAATGATTTTGCCATCCTCTTTCCAAGGATCTCCTTGCAATATGAGCGAAAGATACAATGATGCCATGGCTAGTGTCACTAAATTTGGCAAACCAGATTTATTGATTACATTTACATGTAATCCACAATGGCCAGAGATCAAAGAAAATTTACAGCTTGAACAAACTACTTCTGACCGACCAAATTTGGTGGCAAGAGTATTAAAAATAAAACTAAATTCATTAATTCATGATATAACTAAAGCACAGTTATTTGGGAAATGTGTGGCTTTTGTTTATACCATTGAATTTAAAAAAAGAGGCTTGCTATATGCACATATACTTTTAATCTTGCAAGAAAAAGATAAATTGAATACGGCAGATAGAGTGGATTCAGTAATTACTGCTGAACTGCCACATCCAGAGAAACATTCCAACATTGTAACTCATAGAATGATACATGGTCCATGTGGAGATATCAATCCAAATTCACCATGTATGGAAAATAAAAAATGCATAAAAGAGTTTCCAAAACAATTTCAGATGCAGACTTATGTTAATTGTGATGGATACTCTTTATATAAAAGAAGAGAAGGACAAACAGCTATTATACGTGGCCAAAAGATCAATAATAGATATGTGGGTCCATACAATCCACATTTGCTGAATAAGTACAATGCACATATCAATGTGGAAGCTTGCACTTCTATCAAATCCATCAAATATGTGAATAAATATATATATATATAAAGGATATGATGCAACAACTGTTGTTGTGCAAGGTGGACAAAATTAAAAAGACAACCCCATTTTACATGACGAACTTTCTTATTTAGATGCTCGCTATGTAAGAGCTCCAGAAGCAATGTGGCGTCTTCTCAAATTTGAGATGCATGATCGGTCACTTGCTGGGTATCGATTAGCTGTCCATTTGCCACAAAGTTAATTTGTTTGCTTCACTGCAGGCAATGATAGAAATGCTTTAGCACAAAGAGAACATAGAGCAACAACGCTTACTGCTTGGTTTCAATTAAATTGTCAGGACACTCAGTCCAGACAGTTTTTATACATTGAAATTCCAAATCACTATGTCTTCGTAAATGGTGAATGGAGACAACGAAAAAACATAATTATAAAATTATCCCAAGAATTTATAACGTCAGTACACGAGACATTAAACGTTTCAGTTTAAGAGTACATCTTTTTTTTTTTTTTTTAACAAGTCATTTTTTATTAGGCAATGGTGAATCACATCTGTAACGGAACCCATCACTGTTTTACCCTGTTTTATGGTTGTTTAATTAGTGGTTAAAATATGATCCTACTGTTATATTATATGTATGTCGGTTTATGCTCTGCAGAACATTAGCCCAGACTTTTGCAGACCTAGGCTAATAGATAATCCTATTACAGAGACTTCAGAGATAAGGGAGTCGATTGTATAAAGTGTTTTCATTCTCAGATAAGAACAAAGTCGGCTGATTTAATCAATGTCTGATTATATCAAGTTGCCAGGGAGGTGTGACCCACCTATTGTTCTCTCTATGTGTATTGTGTGGCAAACTATGGGGGATGTGGATTGCCTGTGGGAAGAGATGTGTATATATATTTCTGCACATAACAAAATAAAGTCAGTATTCATTTGACTCCCAAATTGTGTGTCGTCCAATATGGGAGGTCGGGAATGGTGAAGCTGTAGTGCCTCTTGGGTATTTTACCGTATACCAGCGAAGATATTGGATTCGTGTTCCAGCTCCGTTACATTTGGTGGCAAGTGGCGGAATTGTTCCCACAGTCAGAAGGACAGCTACAGGAGACACCATTCCGTGGAGTACAAATTGAGGTCAACGCTAGTATCCGTACAGCGCCCCTGGCTACAGCAGGATGGAACCGGCTAGTTTTCAGACAGCGTTTCATCATCAGGAGGAGGAGGCGGCCGCGGACTACAGGGATGCAGACAGAAAGGAACTCATGGTTACAGTACCTCTTATTACCCCACAGACTGAGTTTGGAAGAGAACTCCAAAGCAGACTGGCCTTTTTCCCAGGTACGCTTCCCATAAAAACCTTGAAATGGTTAATGACAGATGTCCACAAATACATCATGGAAAAGCAGCGGGCACGGGAGCGGTCCATCTTGGGAGCTGCTAACCCACCTCCCACCATTAACCCCCCCAGCACTGCGTCCGGGTGGTGGGAACTACCAAACCCCTCCACAGTACATCAGGTGCCACATGTGTAACCAGCAGGGCCACATGCAGAGAGACTGTCCCAGAAACAGAAACCGCTCCACGTGGAAGACTCCAACTAATTCTCCTCCCCAGCAACAGTGTGAACCCCAGGGGGCAGAAGGTGTCGTCCTTTCCCCCCAGCGGCAGTGTGAACCCCAGGGGGCAGAAGGTGTCGTCCTTCCCCCCCAGCGGCAGTGTGAACCCCAGGGGGCAGAAGGTGTCGTCCTTCCCCCCCAGCGGCAGTGTGAACCCCAGGGGGCAGAAGGTGTCGTCCTTCCCCCCCAGCAGCAGTGTGAACCACAGGGGGCAGAAGGTGTCGTCCTTCCCCCCCAGCGGCAGTGTGAACCACAGTGGGCAGAAGGTGTCGTCCATCCCCCCCAGTGGCAGTGTGAACCCCAGGGGGCAGAAGGTGTCGTCCTTCCCCCCCCCAGCGGCAGTGTGAACCCCAGGGGGCAGAAGGTGTTGTCCTTCCCCCCAGCGGCAGTGTGAACCCCAGGGGACAGAAGGTGTCGTCCTTCCCCCCAGCGGCAGTGTGAACCCCAGGGGACAGAAGGTGTTGTCCATCCCCCCCAGCGGCAGTGTGAACCCCAGGGGGCAGAAGGTGTCGTCCTTCCCCCCCAGCGGCAGTGTGAACCCCAGGGGGCAGAAGGTGTCTTCCTTCCCCCCCAGCGGCACTGTGAACCACAGGGGGCAGAAGGTGTCGTCCTTCCTCCCCAGCGACAGTTTACCCTAACCAGGGGAGACACCAATCTCCTAGACGGCGCAGATGGGACCGTGGTCTCTGCGCCCACAGCCTGTCCAGATCGCCAACTACTCTCACTGGGACAACCGGAGGAGGGGGTAAGTACAAATTCCCCTCCCCAGCTAACTCCTAATGTGGCCCCAGGGTTAACAGAGGAAATGTTAACCCCCACTGACCCCCACATTTCCCTGGCTACTGAACCGGAATACGTCCCAAGTACCCCAGCAGAAGAGCTGACAGCGGGGCAGAGTGCAGTCGGCCTCTGCCCTCCCTTTGTCCATTGTACAGAGCAGGTTGACCTGCAGGTTATACCAGCAGAAGAGCTGGCATCAGGGCAGAGTGCCGCTGGCCTCTGCCCCTCAAGTCCCCTCAGCGTGTTGCCCCATCACCACAGCAAAATATCCAGGTGCCTGGTTAGACTTCCCCCCAAAGGGGAGATGTGTGACGAAGTGCCCTTCGCTACTTTGGCTTGGAGAGGACTGTTTGCCAGCCTCCTGCCCTGCGACTATGGCCCTGGGACATATTGCCCTTTAAAACCAGTATTCGGCCATACCAGAGTGTATGTCACTCAATCTGGCCCTTTACATACAGGGGGGTCATTCGGTACTTGCCCTGTGGGAGCGGTGATACCCCAGATAACTATGCCATGGAGCCCATTCATATGATAAAAGACTATGGGAAAGACTTTAGTTACATGGCAATTGAACTGTGTGAAGAGGATCTGAGCGCTATTCGGTAGTTTTGTGCGCTCAGATCCCAGCTATCTGGGGATATGTGAATTGCAGTAATGCTGATGGGTTGTCAAACTAGAGAATTGACCAACAAATACTTTTGTCCGGACATCCCCAGGCCGATCCGTTGGGATCAGACCGTGTATGCCGGCTTATGGTCACGGGGGAGGTGTGTAACGGAACCCATCACTGTTTCACCCTGTTTTATGGTTGTTTAATTAGTGATTAAAATATGATCCTACTGTTATATTATATGTATGTCGGTTTATGCTCTGCAGAATATTAGCCCAGATTTTTACAGACCTAGGCTAATAGATAATCCTATTACAGATGCTTCAGAGATAAGGGAGTCGATTGTATAAAGTGTTTTCATTCTCAGATAAGAACAAAGACGGCTGATTTAATCAATGTCTGATTATATCAAGTTGCCAGGGAGGTGTGACCCACCTATTGTTCTCTCTATGTGTATTGTGTGGCCAACTATGGGGGATGTGGATTGCCTGTGGGAAGAGATGTGTGTATATATTTCTGCACATAACAAAATAAAGTCAGTATTCATTTGACTCCCAAATTGTGTGTCGTCCAATATGGGAGGTCGGGAATGGTGAAGCTGTAGTGCCTCTTGGGTATTTTACCGTATACCAGCGGAGATATTGGATTCGTGTTCCAGCTCCGTTACAACATCACAAAGAATATACATTCATATCCAGTAGGTACAACTTTCACATATATAGATTTCATTTTGTACTCAGTATCTGCGAATCTAGCTACAGAGTTTGGAGTATCAAGTTGTTAGCTTATTATTTTCATAGAGCCATTTGCCAAAGCCTATATTTTACTTTTTTATTTTTTATATTTATTTAACATATCATTGTTTCTCTGACTTATTACCTTAGTACAATCCAATTCCCAACTGGGGAAAGGAATAAAAAAAAAAAATAGACAATTAAAAAAATAAATCAATAATTAAATAAATCATATAACGGTTCCTTCATAGGTTAACCAGGTAGAGAAAAGATGTTGCCTTCGTCCGCCTCCTCCAGGGCCACCCACCCCCCCCCCAGACCTCACCTATTTCTCAACAGTTTGTGCCAGCTTACAGCACAATACTATCGGGTTCCATTAACCATGGAGCCCAAATATCTATAAACTTAGGGACTGAGTCTTCCAGGATATGGGTTATTCGCTCATTGATCAAGATACAACTGCAAGCTTAAGTTTGAGGACTTCCACTGTCGAGCAATATGGCTTTTGGTAGCCAGCATCAGAAATTGCAGTAGCCGGTTCTGATGAGATGTTAGAAGCGAGCTGTGTAGGCCCAGGAGGGAGACCTCCATGGACTCGCGTATTTTAATTTTAAATATTTTCGAAGCTAACTTAAATACTTCTGACCAAAGTCCCCTCACCTCAGGGCACACCCACCATATATGTAGGAAAGTACCTGGGTCTCTACAGCCTCTGAAGCACTTAGCATCTGGAGTCAAACCCCACTTAAAGAGTTTAACTGGTGTGTGATAAATTCTGTGAAGGACCTTGATTGATGTCTCCAACACACTATAGTTTAATGATCCTCTGGTAAGGCTGCGCCAGCTCTGTTCCCAAACAGTTTGATCTAGAGTGTATCCCAGGTCCTCTTCACATGTTTGCATATATTTTGTTTTAGGTGATTTTGGAGTCTCATTAAATGCACCATATAATAAACTTATAATATTACTCGACAGTGGAAGATCCCGACAGATTCTAACTAGCCAATAGGTTTCCGGGGGTCCAAAAAAGTTTAATGTAGAGCTTACAAAATGTCTCAACCTACAAAATGTGTAGTACTCTGTTAAAGGTAAGTCATGTTTGTCTCTCATATATTCAAAGGTAACTACTGCCTCTTCTTGATACCAGGCCCTAAAAGACAATAACCTCCTGGAGTACCACCAATGTTTAGATGTTGGGGTTAGCTGAATAGTTAGAAGTGGGTTAGGTATGATAGGGAAGATGCTGGCTAATTTTGAAGCCACATGATAAAGATGGGTCGCCCCTGTCCATATCGCTAATGAGTGTTTCATCATTGGGTTCTTTATTTTACCCAGAATATTACTTGGCCTAGGAAGCCATATAATGGTGTCCCATGAGTATGGAAGCATCTGCAGGTTCTCTATCAAAACCCATAGAGGTTGGTGTTGGGAGGAGTGTGCCAGGGGGATAAATGAGAGCTGTGCTGCTTTATAATACAATTTAAAGTTGGGACATGATAGCCCCCCTTTGTTTTTATCTTTGTGCATGGTAGATTTGGAAATCCTCTAGGGTTTGTAGTTCCATATGAATTTAAAGATTTGATTTTGAAACCTCTCGAGATCCCTATAAACAATTGGGATCAGAAGTGTGCAGAATATGTATAAAAGCCGGGGAAGAATATTCATTTTAACCGCATGAATCCTGCCTAGCCATGAGATTCTACCTTTCGACCATCTCTGCACATCCAACATCAGCTCCTTGTACAATGGTAAATAATTTGTTTTATATAAATCTGCTAATTTACCGGTGATAGACACTCCCAAGTATTTAATATGAGATTTAGGCCAGGAAAAATCAAAGTTTTGCTTAAGATATTGCATCTCTGTCTGAGAGAGTGCAATGCCTAATGCTTTCGACTTAGCCACATTTATTTTGAGTCCCGAGAGGTTTCCAAAGTGGGTGAGAAGTCCTAGTAGCTCTGGGATGGAGGTGGCAGGTTTCCTGGATGAGCCTAAAAAATCATCCGCAAAGAGACTGCATTTGAAATGATGAAGGCAAATCCGTAATCTTAGAATTTGAGCGTATAGACTGCGCTAGCGGCTCTTTTGCCAAGGCGAATAGTAAGGGTGAGAGGAGGCATCCCTGTCTGGTGCCCCTTTGTACCTCAATTTGCGCCATGGAATCGACTGGAAGCTTCAACCTTACTTTGGGAGATCTATAGTAGGTCTCAATCAAGCCATAAATTTCCCCCCAAAGCCAATTTTGAATAACACCGCTCTGAGATACGGACATTCAACGGTGTCAAAAGCTTTTTCTATATCTAAGGCCAATAAGCAGGTTGGGGTACGGTTTTGGGATGCCCATGAAACTAAATTTAAAGTACGCCTAATATTATCCCCTATTTGCATGCAAGGAACGAATCCCACTTGGTCTTTATGGATGAGTCTGGGGAGAAATTGGGAGATTCTATTAGCCATTAGTTTTGCTAATATTTTAATATTCCCATTTAGGAGCGCTATTGGGCGATAATGTTTTACTTCTAGGGGGCCCTACCTTCTTTGGGGAAGAATATCAAATCTGCCTGGTTTAATTCCTGTGGCATTTGATGACCTTCCAGGATTTGATTAAAAAGATTTGTTCAATGAGGGCTAAAATGTCAATATATTTCTTATAGAACATTTTGGTGAATCCATCCAGGCCTGGGGCCTTCCCACCTTTCAGGCCGATAATAGTTTTTCTAACCTCGGATTCCTCCACCCTTGAGTTAAGGAGCTCCCCTTCCTCCAAAGTCAAAGTGGGCAAATCACATGAGTTCAAGAAGGCAAGATTATGTTGCTCTTGCTGATGTTGATGTGGGCCTGATGAATATATCTTCTGGAAGAATTCCAGGAAGGTTTTTTGTATAAGATTAGGGCTGGCCGTGACCTCGCCTGTAGGGGTTCTAATTCTATAAATTTTCGACTGAGACATTTTACTTCTACGTTTTTTGGCTAGTAAGCTATCCGGCTTATTAGCCTTGGCATAGAACCTGTGATTTGTCCATCTAATCGCTTTTTCAGTGTGGTAAGATAATAGTATATCCAGCTCCAGTCTAATTTTATCTATTTTTTTACGTAAATGTCTGGAAGTGTTTTGTTGATTTAATCTTTCTAGATCTCCTAAGTTTTTTCTTAGGGACTCCTCCCTTAATTTGGATTGCCTTTTGAGACCGCTTGCTATTTTTATAAGGGAGCCCCTTATGAAGGCTTTGTGGGCCACCCAGGTCCATCCCATGTCTGACGCTATTTGTTTTCCCACTATTGGGTTTGACAACATTTTCTCATTAAGTCTCCAGCTGTAGGGAGGTCTGCTTTTCTGGCCCATATCTACGGATACACTAACCTAGGAGTGGTCTGACCATCGGCACGCATGGATATCTGCCTTATCTATATTATCTGAGAGTGATGAGTCTATCAAGATGGTATCTATTCGGGAATATGTGCCGTACTGACGAGTAAAAGGTATACCCCCTCTCACCCTGATGCAGCAACCTCCATGCGTCTAACAGGTGCAGGTCCTTAAGTAATGTGTCTATCCGTTTCAATTTGTTTAAGTATTTGCCTGTCTCTGAGTTATAGAAGAGGTGGTCCTGCACTCAATAGCGTCCATCAGGTCCATTACTCTATCGAACCTCTCCTGGCACAGCTCGCCATGCCCTATCACCTCTATAGTTCCATAATATCTGTCTTGTTTAGATCTTTGCTGAAGATCTTGGAGGCGAGGCAGTGGGTTCTAAATTTTGATCCTGATGTTTACTTTGACACCTTGACCGCTGGACTTCAGACCATTCCCTTCTTGGCCTTGGAGGCAAATTTGTTCCCATAGGAGTTTTAAGAGTGTCCTCTCTGGGTGTAAGATTTAGATCTGAAAGAACTGCATTGCATTCTTCTAGAGTGTGAACAATATGATTAGTAGCCCCCACTTGGAATGATAAGCTGAAAGGGAACCCCCACCTATACTTTATATCATTCTTGATCAAGATTAACAAAGCCGGTTTTAATTGCTTTCATTTTAGCAGAGTGGAGGGAGCCAGGTCAGCGAAGATCTGTATTTGGGCACCATTCGGGCAGGTGATGGACTGTATCTTCCAAGACGTTTGGTTGCTCTGAGGAATTAGGACCCCCCAGAGCCCTGTGTGCCCTTTCAATCTCCCAAGAGTCCTGAGGGAGGTGCGGTAGGATCTTGTGGATAACCGCATTCAAGTAAATTTTTAGATCTCGCACTGATTTTGGTATCCCTCTGAATCTTATTGTTGCGTCTGGACCTGTTTTCTAGGTCTTCCAATTTGTTTTCTAACGTAACAATATGGGCACAATTCTGGGTTATATCCAACCGGCCTTTCTGTTGGGTATCCACAATTTCATTGGTTATTGTTTCGTGTAAATGGGTGCAATGCCCAAGATCTTGTAAATCCTGCCTAATTTCTTTCACGGCTTTGTCAAAATGAGATTTAAGTTGTAACGGATCTACTGGCACCCCGACCGGGTACCTCCGTTGATGGATGCGTCCTAGCTTGCGTCGAGGCCTACAAGCACTGCACCGGACACCAAAACCACCACAGACTCCAAGGATAGTACGACAGGACCAAGCGTTCAGTAGTTACAGCTCAAGGGAGTATGCAAAAGCATAGCAATCCCCAGTATGATATAGCGATCCCTTCAATAACGAGACAAGGCTACGTTTTGAAGGGTCAAGTAGAACTATCTTTTAATGACAGGGAATCTCCTTTTATGCAATGGTGCCCTCTGAAGGGCTACACCCACATAATTATCACAACAGCCAATTATATACATGGTTCAACCCCCACGTCTCCTCCCCTCAGATAACAGGTAACACAATTAAAACAGACACAATTTTAACCACATTCTGGATGTACCCCAAATACAGGGGGTACACCTTTATGTCCCGCACCATTCAATATCTCTCACCCAGGGGAACAACATATACAAAAATGGCATGAATCAGACCAGGGGTTCAAAAGTTAGTAAAAGTATGTTTTTACACATAACACACAGACATTGCACATATCCCCCATACAATACACATATAGGACAATAGGTGAGTCACACCTCCCTGGCAACTTGGATACAATCAGACATTAATTAGATCATTCTTATCAGAGAATGAAAACACTTTGGAAAATGCAAGGATCCTTTACAACTTTCTTATCTCTTGAATCTCTGTAACAGGATTATCTATTAGCCTAGGTCTGCAAAAGTCTGGCTAATATTCTGAGCCAATATATTCTGTAGAACATCAACCAATATATATATAGTAGGATCATATTTTAACCATAATAATCATAAAACAGTTTAAAACAGTGATGGGTTCCGCTACATAAGTAAATTGTTAAAATCTGGTAGAGAAATGTCTGACAGTTTTGTAGATTTTTTTGCGTGAGGATTATCCTCTTTTATGTCTGAGCCCTCTGCTGAACCCATTATAGTTGTATGCTGGGAGACTTGGGTTTGTTGGTGTGCCTTGAAATGTTCTTGGATACTCCGTGAGGGTAGATTTCGCTTTGATTTGCCCATCTTTCTGTCCAGATTATAAAAAACGTAATTTTTGAATGTGGGCCCAATATTTGAGTTCTCAGAGATGTTGCAAAAATATTAAGTGGTCTTAGGTGGGAGCTCCCTTCAGTCTAAGCCTATCTGCTCATAGTGTCCGAGGGTCTAATAGGTCAATCCTGGTGGCCTGTGAGGGGGATTACTGTCTAGTGAGCTTCATTTACAGAATTAAACCGCCGCAACTGGGCTGTGATCTCCAGCATTTGACCTGTTAGGTATATGTACATGCTTAGCCGTCACCCCTACGGCCGATACTGTACAACAGTCCAACATTTCCAACAGAATTTCCCCGTATTTAAGCGAGGTTGCAGTATATGGTGAACAGGTAAATAATGTCCGTAGTCCTGTCTTGTATATGACAGTTACCTGAAGATTGTTTTTCCGTGGAAGTTTATGTGTTGGCTTACATTTAATGTTTTATAATGCTCCTGGTGCAATGCCTGGGTGTACACCTCCACTGTGGTTGATATTCCAGTTGAAATTATCTGTTTCCACCAGTGGCCACAGGGTGACAGTCTACCATCAATAGTCAGCCTTTACCAGTAGTAACGTTCCAATATCATCTTAGTTTCTTTGGAACTAACTCCACTGTAATATTATTATCAATCAGTTAAAAGTGAACCTCCTTATTGACCTATAGTGCCCCCTGGGGTATTTTGAGTGCCCTTGTGATTGCTATCTGCTTGCCCATTTGTGAGCTCTAGGTCATCATATCTGTTTCTTTTATTTATGCTGTGAGTTGCTGTAAAGATTGTGTAGGCCCTTGCGTGGGCTGTCACTATACAAACTCCCTGCTGCTCCCGCCGTCCCAAGATGGCTGACGTTGTTTTGGCGGGAAGCCGAGGGGAAGCTAAGATGGCGGTTTGGTGCCCGGCGCTATCCCCTTTGCCACTAAATGGCTGTGATGATTCTGGTCCTTCAGGAGATGCCATTACGGGGGAGGGGGGAGTGACTCTTTCACTCGGGACACCCAGGTGTAGTGCCTTATAGGTGCCTGGATCCTGGGATTGCCTGGTTGCGTGGCCTCCCAATCTTTTCCCCGTAGCCCCCTACCTCATGGTGGAAGATGGCCACCATCTCGCTGGATCTTTGCTTCTCCTTCCCAGCCGTCTGCTCACCTCTAGGCAGTGTGAGGTAAGTAGTGTGTTTGTCCTCAGCTTACCAAAGCGCAGTATGGGGTCCCGGCTTCCCTCGCTCCTCAGACCGCGCCAATGACGACCCAGTCATGTGCCAGCCTGTGGGGGGGGGGGGGTCGCAGTGATTTACCGTCGTGTTAGGCCAGGTGTAGTAGGCCTCAACCACGTGTTGGGAGATGTTGGTCGGATCTGGTTGAAATTTGGATCTTTATGCTGCTCCGCTGGTTCTGATTGTGACTTTATATTTGGGGTATGACCCCAATCAAGGGTTTATATTCCCTTATATATTGTTGTTTGTGGCAGAGCTGCAGCTCAGCACATCTGCACTCTTCGGCTGGTAGACACGCCCCCCCCCCCCCCCCCCCCCAGATTAAATCTTTTACATGTTCACGGTGCACAAAGTTATGAACATTTACGCACAGTCAATGACATAGTTCATAATACTTTCCAGTTAGCTGCAAGACATGTGAGAGATGTCTCGAGGAAGTAGCACTATGTCAAATGCCAAAGCAAATTAGAGAATAATTTGCTTTAATTTGCATATTTTGCAATGTACCTGATGCATTACCTTTATGGGAAACATTTAAATTACATATGTGTGAAGATTTCTTGAAACGTTACAATGAGACCATTGCGCTATTGAAAGCAATAATGGAAATACCGGAAATCTTTCTTTGTCATGGATTAAATTGTGCCAATTTTAATCTGCCTGATCCAGGAATTATAGATGAAATAAACTGACATTGAATACCAAAAAACATAAGAAAATTTAACTTTAAATGCACTACAATTGGAAGCATTTAACGCCATCACAAATGCAATAGAAGATGATATGCTTAAAGAGCGTTATTTCTATCTGGATGGCCCTGGTGGATCAGGAAAATTGTATCTATATAATTTGTTGAGTTGCATTCGAGCACAGGGTCAAATAGTACTGCTGTTTGCAACAACTGGAATTGCCGCACTTTTGTTAGAAGGTGGTAGAACTGTGCATAGTGAATTTAAACTGCCAGTTCCCATTCTGGAAACATCAGTGTCGGATATTCAAATTCATTACAAGCCAAAAAATTGCACAAGAGTAAATTAATTATAAATCGATGTGGCAACTATGATGTCATGTCATGCTTTGCAATGTATTGATCGATTATTAAAATACGTTATGGCTAATGATTTGCCATTTGGTGGAAAGGTGATGTTGTTAGGAGGAGATTTCAGGCAAACATTACCTGTGGTGCCACATGGCAATCGGACTGACATTGTCGAAATGTGTATAAAAAGAAGTAAGCTGTGGAAAATATTTACACACCTTAAATTAGAAGTAAATGTGAGATCTGAAGGCCAAAATCAATTCAATGATTGGCTCATACAGACTGGAGAAGGAAATCAGACAAAGATAAATAATTTACCTGATGATGCTGTACAAATTCCACCAGAAATGATTGCAAAAGAATCACGAATTTCGACAATCATGCTCAATACCATCAATACCGAGGATTAGTCAGACATTGCAAGCAAAGTCATATTGACATCCGAAAATATAGATGCCTTGAATCTAAACAACAAAATATTAAAATTAATCAATGCACCCCAAAAAAACTATTACAGTGCAGATTCTGTTCTGGCTGATGACAAAGATAGTGAAGCAAACTTTACTATGGAATTTATCAATTCTTTAACTCCCTCTGGAATGCCACCACGTTTTGCAACTTAAAAAAAGGTGCAATTGTTATGCTACTGAGAAATATGAATCCCAAAAAAGGACTTTGTAATGGGACCAGATTAATTGTGAAGGATTTAAAGGATCATTTCATACATGCCAAAATTATGAGTGGTACCCATAAAGGCAAACCAGTTATTATACAGAGAATTGATTTGGCTCCAAGTGAGAGTGGTTTGCCTTTTGCCCTTCAAAGTAGACAATTTCCCATTATCATGACATTTGCCATGACCATCATTAAATCCCAAGGACAAACTTTTAAGTCTGTGGGTATTTTTTTGATGGAACCTATGTTTGCACATGGTCAATTATATGTTGCATTTTCAAGATGCAATAATCCAGAGGAAATTAAAGTACATGTTGAAGAAAACTAAAGTCAGGGTTATTTATTGGAAGATGGATGCATTTTTACCAAAAACATTGTGTACTATGAAATGCTGTAAATATAGAGGACAGTGGTTTCATTTCGATGACAACATTTTATGTTACTCTGACTGATTTTAGAGCACCACTATTTCAATAAGAAACTGTATAAAATGGCAAAAAACTGTGGTTTTACTTCCAGGACAAAATTTTAGCTCACCAAGACTCTTTAAATAAGGGACCACTAGTTCACTTTGGAAACTCTATGTGCCATTTGCAAAAAGTACAACAAGAAAAAAAAAAGAAAAACAACAGTAAACAGTGGATATACAGATTGGAATGTGTTAGAAGTTACCTTTTTACATGATTGGCCCCACAAAACAATTAGGTGGCATTTTCTTTAACTTGAAGGTTAAATGTTATTGTTTTATGTTACTATTTCACATGTTAATATTGTATTTTCAAAGTTGTGGAAAGTTGCTTCATTGTATATTGTATAGAGTCAAGGATTTATGTTACTACAAGTTAAACCATTTGTTAATGCATTGAACTGTATAATTAAATATAGAGTATTGATTCAGGGAGTAATCCCATCACCAGTTAATGAGGTGAGAAGGACTTAATTTTTTTCCCTCTTTGATACAATTGTCTAAGTTTCAATGGGGTTTTTTATTGTTTGCCTTCCTCTGGATTCAATGCAGATTTAGTTTAAGAAGAGTTTAAAAAAAAATGAATGTTACAAAGCATTATTTACGGAAACTTTAAATAGTCTTCTGTTATTCATGGATAACTATCAATTCAAAATGTTAGTATTGTTAAAACAAATGATTCAAGATTGTATAAAAAACAAGTTGCATGTTGCAAACTTTTATGTTATGGTTTACAATATGTATTCATTAAAACTTCGTACATTGTTATATTGTTATTCCATTTATGACATTTTAAAGAGTTAATATTGAAAGTATATATATATTCTATACATGTTAGTGAAATAGAAGTTGAAAGTTAGAAAAATAAAAAGTTTTATTCAAAATGTTGTATTTATTTGTAGAAAAAATAAAGGTTAAGAATATCAGACATTCACATTGTGTGGCAAACAGTTTTAACAGCATTAAAATGTTATTGACGGGCAAGTCCCTGGTGTGTATATATATATATATATATATATATATATATACTAGAATATTGCCTGCCAAAAAATGACGGCAATGAAATTGTAAGTGAGCTAAGGGTGTTTGGAGTATATAATGTGGCTGATGTAGCGTCGTTAGTTTTCTATGTTGTGCGAGTTTTTCGGAATATCCATAGCTGATTTGAATGTTTATGGTAGTGTTTTGCATGTTTAGGGACCTTTAGCCTCGTTTTCGTTTTGTTCGGCGGCCATTTTTCTCTTGCTTAGACAATTTTTTAGTGTCTAAACTGCTTTAATTTCAGTTAAATTGAGGTGTAACTTTAGTTTTCGAGGTCCTGGATGCTCCCTCTTGCTGTAGGTAAGCTTTTTATGTATTTATTGTGTGTATTTGTTGGATTTTTGATGTTTTAATGTGCGCGTGTTGCGGACGTTTTTTGCGAGGTCGTAATGTGTCGTAACGTGTCTTGTATTTTGTTTGCGTTACAATGTAAAGTTTGCGAGGGCCTCGGGCTGTAGTGTATGTGTTAATAGGTTAGTGTAGAGGGTGGTTAGTTTAGGTTTTAATGGTTTATTGGGGGGGTATAGTGCAGTGTAGTGTTTGTAGTTAGTGTCATGCGGGTTCTCGAGGACCCTCATGGCACTTATGGGTTTAAAGTTAGGGTTGTAATTGGCCCATGAGGGTGTTTATATACCCTTATGGGACTGATAAGGTTAAATTTAGGCTTATGAGGGTCTGTAAAAAGGGTTAGATGGGTTTAAATAAGATCAGTTATGGATACCTTAATTAACCCTTAATTAACCCTGTAGCTCATGGGGCTCAATACAGACCCCCATAAGCCCTTAATTAACACAGACACTCATGGGGGTCAATCAGGACCCCCATAACCCCTTAATTAACGCCGTCACTCAAAGCCACTGACACTCCCACCTCCCCAACAAAATTACTTGCGCTCACCTCTTCCCTTGGCCTCACAAAAGTCACCAATGACTTGCTAACCGCCAAATCAAAGGGTCACTACTCTATTCTAATTCTCCTGTATCTCTCTGCTGCCTTCGATACAGTTGACCCCCCTTTTTTTCGAATCCAAACTCTCCGCTCTTTTGGCATCCAGGACACAGCTCTTTCATGGTTAACATCCTATCTTAAAGATTGTACATTGAGCGCCTCCTTCTCTGGCACAACTTCTTCACCTCTCCCTTTGTCTGTTGGTGTTCCCCAAGGTTCTGTCCTAACCCCCTTCCTCTTCTCCATCTACACCTCCTCCCTTGGCACCCTTCTAAAATCCTTTGGATTTCAGTATCATCTCCATGCAGATAAAACTCAAATCTACCTCTCTGCACATGATCTACCCCCCTCTCTTTTAACTCAAGTTTCCAACTGCCTCTCTAGCATATCCTCCTGGATGTCCACCCGACAACACAAACTCAACATGTCTAAGACCGAACTCCTAATCTTTCCACCCTCTACTACAGCTTCCATTCCTCAAATATCTCTGTTGACAACACCATCATCACTCCTACCTCCCAGGCCCGTTGTCTTGGGGTTCTACTGGATCCCGCCCTCTTATTTCTCACATCTGTTATAAATATATGATTAATTAAACAATTCTGGAACTGTAATGAAGAGGTTAATATGCTTGAATGTCTTGCTTGTGGATATTCAGTTTTCTGTGATGTTATCTGTCATACGGAACAAAGGAAAAATAACTTTCCCGGATGACACCCTGCTGGTGATCAAACAACAAATGGTCAGTACTAAAAGCCTCAGGGATGAATTTGCATCATGAACACAAAGCATTGGAATCAACTCAAAAGAGACAAGAGGTCGAGCAAAGGTGAAATGAAGAATCACATCCAGGGGTCATTCACTGACAAAAGATTTTAATGCCTGGCACAATCTTCAAGGTGTGGCTCTGACTTGTATAACTGGGCCAAATGGACTTGTTGGGTAGTAGAATTATATTGAGGAAATGAACAGAAATAGATATGTGGAATACTCTACACTAGTGATGTCCCGAACAGTTCGCCAGAGAACTATTCGCGCCGATTTTCGAACGGCAAACGCATGCGCTTTTCGGTCCGCCCCCTATTCTTTATCATTGAGGAAACTTTGACCCTGCACCTTACAGTCAGCAGACACATTCCAGCCAATCAGCAGCATACACTCCCTCCCAGGGCCTTCCATCTGAAGGACAGCCTCCATTTTAGAATCATTCTGAAGCTACATTCATTGAGAGAGGACATATAATCTACCTGCTGCTGATTTAATAGGGAAATAGATAGCCAGGCTGTGTATTTAGCTTTCACTACACACCTGAAGGACTCATTTGATATCTTCTGCAAGGACAGCAACCCAAAAAGCTCTTTTTAGGGCTAGAAAATCATTTATTTTATTTTATTATTTTTTTCTTTGTAATCTAATTGCATATGCCTGCCTGCTAGCGTGTGTGTGAGGCCTATTGCATCTACTCTGCCAACTTTTGCCAGTGCACAGTGACACTCATATCTGGTGCAACCGTAGTGTACAGTGACATAAAACAACCCTTTTTTTTCTGTAATCGATTGAATATCAGTTGCCTGCCTACAGGCGTGTGTGTGAGGCCCATTGAATCTACTCTGCCAACTTCTGCCAGTGCACAGTGACACTCATATCTGGTGCAACCGTAGTGTACAGTGACATAAAACAACCCTTTTTTTTCTGTAATCGATTGAATATCAGTTGCCTGCCTACAGGCGTGTGTGTGAGGCCTATTGCATCTACTCTGCCAACTTTTGCCAGTGCACAGTGACACTCATATCTGGTGCAACCGTAGTGTACAGTGACATAAAAGAACCCTTTTTTTTCTGTAATCGATTGAATATCAGTTGCCTGCCTACAGGCGTGTGTGTGAGGCCTACAGCGCCTACTCTGCCAACTTTTGTCAGTGCACAGTGACACTCATATCTGGTGCAACCTAGTGTACAGTGAAATAAAAAAAAACTTTTTTTTCTGTAATAGATTGTGTAACGGAACCCATCACTGTTTTACCCTGTTTTATGATTATTATGGTTAAAATATGATCCTACTATATGTATGCTGGTTTATGCTCTGCAGAATATTAGCCAGACTTTTGCAGACCTAGGCTAATAGATAATCCTATTACAGAGATTCAAGAAATAAGAAAGTTGTAAAGGATCCTTGCATTTTCCAAAGTGTTTTCATTTTTTGATAAGAACAAAGAAGGATGATCTAATTAATGTCTGATTATATCAAGTTGCCTCAGGGAGGTGTGGCTCACCTATTGTCCTATATGTGTATTGTATGGGGGATATGTGACATGTCTGTGTGTTATGTGTAAAAGATACTTTTACTAACTTTTGAACCCCTGGTCTGATTCATGCCATTTTTTATATGTTGTTCCCCTGGGTGAGAGCTATTGAATGGTGCGGGACTTAAAGGTGTACCCCCTGTTTTTGGGGTACATCCAGAATGTGGTTAAAATTGTGTCTGTTTTAATTGTGTTACCTGTTATCTGAGGGGAGGAGACGTGGGGGTTGAACCATGTAGATAATTGGCTGTTGTGATAATTATGTGGGTGTAGCCCTTCAGAGGGCACCATTGCATGAAAGGAGATTCCCTGTCATTAAAGAGGACTTCTTGACCCTTCAAAACGTAGCCTCGTCTCGTTATTGAAGGGATCGCTATATCATACTGGGGATTGCTATGCTTTTGCATACTCCCTTGAGCTGTAACTACTGAACGCTTGTTCCTGATGTACTATCCTTGGAGTCTGTGGTGGTTTTGGTGTCCGGTGCAGTGCTTGTAGGCCTCGACGCAAACTAGGACGCGTCTATCAACGGAGGTACCCGGTCGGGGTGCCAGTAGATCCGTTTACACTGGTGGCAAGTGGTTGGGATTTCCTCCCGAACGGATATACCGAACTGAAACTGGTGAATGGCGCATAGATACGAACGCTTGAAACGAACCACACTAAAGGAACTGCTGGAAGCTCGAGGCATAGCGGCAAGCAACAAAACAAAAGCCACGCTAATAGCCGAACTACTGGAGAGCGATCAAACCGGCGAACCACAAATGGCGAATACAGAGGAAACAGACTTTCAGAGGGACGTGAAATGGAGACACAGCCTGGTAGAACCTAACCCTGCACCAGAGATCGTGGTACAGATCTTGGCACAAGCTACTGAGACCCAGAATGCCAGGGAAGCACGAGAAGCCAGAGACAGATCACCTCCAGTGGATATATTGTCGCTATCTGGATCTACAAGGGGGCGTCAGCGGAAAATTAACTACGCTGCATTTAAAAGCTTTGTGGAAGGTGAGATGGATATTGACAATTACTTGCAAGATTTTGAAAGACAATGTGTGTTAGAAGATTTGGAAAGAGCTAACTGGGCTGCAGTAGTAAGTAGTAAACTATCAGGTAGAGCAGCCGAAGCATTGAGAGCTGTGCCAGATGGGGATATACAAAACTATGACAAGATAAAAGAGATTTTGTTAGCCCGGTACGCTGTAACCCCTGAAGTTAATAGAAGGAAATTCAGGGCTCTCAGAAGACAAGGTAAAGATTCCTACACGGAGTGGGCATTTTGCATGCAGCGCGCTGCCAGCAATTGGATGCAGGGGAATCAGGCAACTACTTTAGAGGATGCTGTGCAGTTGTTGTTGCTAGAACAATTTTTTGATTATACCCCAGCGGAGGTGCGAGATTGGGTCAGAGACAGAAAGCCAAAAACGGTAGAGGAGGCAGCACGGCTGGCAGACGAATTTCATGAGAGACCGGGCGTGTAGCCCAGAGTAAAGAGTTAATGTTTACCCCTTCATGAAGTTTTGACTCATGTTTGGGGGATTGGAGCTATAATCACTTTGTTTCAGCTGGAGTTCGGAGGAAAACGCAAGGATCATCGCTGCACTAATGCAAGGATCCTTTACACTGGTGGCAGTGGTGGGATGGCGTCCTAGTAAGAGGAAAAGCAGCACGGAGACACCGGTAACGTTTGGAGTTACAAATTGAGGGCAACGCTAGTATCCGTACAGCGCCCCTGGCTACAGCAGGATGGAACCGGCTAGTTTTCAGACAGCGTTTCATGATGAGGAGGAGGAGGTGGCCGCAGACTCCAGGGGCTGCTCTCCCAATAGATACATCCGCATCGCCACATGCTTCTGTAGCCGCTGCTCATCACTGGGGAGACTCTCACCTCGCCGCCATTGGGCATCTTCCAAGGCATCATACCAGAGTTCCTTTCTGTCTGCATCCCTGTAGTCCGCGGCCACCTCCTCCTCCTCATCATGAAACGCTGTCTGAAAACTAGCCGGTTCCATCCTGCTGTAGCCAGGGGCGCTGTACGGTTACTAGCGTTGCCCTCAATTTGTAACTCCAAACGTTACCGGTGTCTCCGTGCTGCTTTTCCTCTTACTAGGACGCCATCCCACCACTGCCAACCATGTAACGGATCTATTGGCACCCCGACCGGGTACCTCCGTTTATAGACGCGTCCTAGTTTGCGTCGAGGACTACAAGCACTGCACCGGACACCAAAACCACAACAGACTCCAAGGATAGTACATCAGGAACAAGCGTTCAGTAGTTACAGCTCAAGGGAGTATGCAAAAGCATAGCAATCCCCAGTATGATATAGCGATCCCTTTAATAACGAGACGAGGCTACGTTTTGAAGGGTCAAGTAGAACTATTTTTTAATGACAGGGAATCTCCTTTTATGCAATGGTGCCCTCTGAAGGGCTACACCCACATAATTATCACAACAGCCAATTATCTACATGGTTCAACCCCCACGTCTCCTCCCCTCAGATAACAGGTAACACAATTAAAACAGACACAATTTTAACCACATTCTGGATGTACCCCAAAAACAGGGGGTACACCTTTAAGTCCTGCACCATTCAATAGCTCTTACCCAGGGGAAGAACATATAAAAAATGGCATGAATCAGACCAGGGGTTCAAAAGTTAATAAAAGTATCTTTTACACATAACACACAGACATGTCACATATCCCCCATACAATACACATATAGGACAATAGGTGAGCCACACCTCCCTGAGGCAACTTGATATAATCAGACATTAATTAGATCATCCTTCTTTGTTCTTATCAAAAAATGAAAACACTTTGGAAAATGCAAGGATCCTTTACAACTTTCTTATCTCTTGAATCTCTGTAATAGGATTATCTATTAGCCTAGGTCTGCAAAAGTCTGGCTAATATTCTGCAGAGCATAAACCAGCATACATATAGTAGGATCATATTTTAACCATAATAATCATAAAACAGGGTAAAACAGTGATGGGTTCCGTTACACACCTCCCCCGTGACCATAAGCCGGCATACACGGTCTGATCCCAACGGATCTGCCTGGGGATGTCCGGACAAAAGTATTTGTTGGTCAATTCTCTAGTTTGACAACCCATCAGCATTACTGCAATTCACATTGACTCACATTTTACATATCCCCAGATAGCTGGGATGTGAGCGCAGAAAACTACCGAATAGCGCTCAGATCCTATTCACACAGTTCAATTGCCATGTAGCTAAAGTCTTTCCCATAGTCTTTCATCATATGAATGGGCTCCATGGCATAGTTATCTGGGGTATCACCGCTCCCACAGGGCAAGTACAGAATGACCCCCCTGTATGTAAAGGGCCAGAATGAGTGACATACACTCTGGTATGGCCGAATACTGTGTTTAAATGGCAATATGTCCCCGGGCCATAGTCGCAGGGCAGGAGGCTGGCAAACAGTCCTCTCCAAGACAAAGTGGTGAAGGGCACTTCGTCACAGATTGAATATCAGTTGCCTGCCTACAGGCGTGTGTGTGAGGCCTACAGCGCCTAATCTGCCAACTTTTGCCAATGCACAGTGACACTCATATCTGGTGCAACCGTAGTGTACAGTGAAATAAAAGAACCCTTTTTTTTCTGTAATCGATTGAATATCAGTTGCCTGCCTACAGGCGTGTGTGTGAGGCCTATTGCATCTACTCTGCCAACTTTTGCCAGTGCACAGCGACACTCATATCTGGTGCAACCGTAGTGTACAGTGACATAAAACAACCCTTTTTTTTCTGTAATCGATTGAATATCAGTTGCCTGCCTACAGGCGTGTGTGTGAGGCCTATTGCATCTACTCTGCCAACTTTTGCCAGTGCACAGTGACACTCATATCTGGTGCACCTGTAGTGTACAGTGAAATAAAAGAACCATTTTTTTTAAGTAATCGATTGAATATCAGTTGCCTGCCTACAGGCGTGTGTGTGAGGCCTATTGCATCTACTCTGCCAACTTTTGCCAGTGCACAGTGATACGTCATATCTGGTGCAACCGTAGTGTACAGTGAAATAAAAGAACACTTTTTTTTCAGTAATCGATTGAATATCAGTTGCCTACCTATAGGCGTGTGTGTGAGGCCTATTGCATCTACTCTGCCAACTTTTGTCAGTGCACAGTGACACTCATATCTGGTGCAACCTAGTGTACAGTGAAATAAAAGAACCCTTTTTTTCTGTAATTGAATATCAGTTGCCTGCCTACAGGCGTGTGTGTGAGGCCTACAGCGCCTACTCTGCCAACTTTTGCCATTGCACAGTGACATTCATATCTGGTGCAACCGTAGTGTACAGTGAAATAAAAGAACCCTTTTTTGACTGTAATCGATTAAATATGAGTTGCCTGCCTACAGGCGTGTGTGTGAGGCCTATTGCATCTACTCTGCCAACTTTTGCCAGTGCACAGTGATACGTCATATCTGGTGCAACCGTAGTGTACAGTGAAATAAAAGAACCCTTTTTTTTCAGTAATCGATTGAATATCAGTTGCCTGCCTACAGGTGCCTACTCTGCCAAATTTTGCCAGTGCACAATGACACTAATATCTGGTGCAACCGTAGTGTACAGTGACATAAAAGAACCCTTTTTTTTCTGTAATCGATTGAATATCAGTTGCCTGCCTACAGGCGTGTGTGTGAAGCCTATTGCATCTACTCTGCCAACTTTTGCCAGTGCACAGCGACACTCATATCTGGTGCAACCTAGTGTACAGTGAAATAAAAGAACCCTTTTTTTCTGTAATTGAATATCAGTTGCCTGCCTACAGGCGTGTGTGTGAGGCCTACAGCGCCTACTCTGCCAACTTTTGCCATTGCACAGTGACATTCAAATCTGGTGCAACCGTAGTGGACAGTGCCATAAAACAACCCTTTTTTTTCTGTAATCGATTGAATATCAGTTGCCTGCCTACAGGCGTGTGTGTGAGGCCTATTGCATCTACTCTGCCAACTTTTGCCAGTGCACAGTGATACGTCATATCTGGTGCAACCGTAGTGTACAGTGAAATAAAAGAACCCTTTTTTTTCAGTAATCGCTTGAATATCAGTTGCCTGCCTACAGGCGTGTGTGTGAGGCCTATTGCATCTACACTGCCAACTTTTGCCAGTGCACAGTGACACTCATATCTGGTGCAACCGTAGTGTACAGTAAAATAAAAGAACCCTTTTTTTTCTGTGATCGATTGAATATCAGTTGCCTGCTTACAGGCGTGTGTTTGAGGCCTATTGCATCTACTCTGCCAACTTTTGCCAGTGCACAGTGATACGTCATATCTGGTGCAACCGTAGTGTACAGTGAAATAAAAGAACACTTTTTTTTCAGTAATCGATTGAATATCAGTTGCCTGCCTACAGGCGTGTGTGTGAGGCCTATTGCATCTACTCTGCCAACTTTTGCCAGTGCACAGCGACACTCATATCTGGTGCAACCATAGTGTACAGTGACATAAAACAACCCTTTTTTTTCAGTAATCAATTGAATATCAGTTGCCTGCCTACAGGCGTGTGTGTGAGGCCTATTGCATCTACTCTGTCAACTTTTGCCAGTGCACAGTGACACTCATATCTGGTGCACCTGTAGTGTACAGTGAAATAAAAGAACCATTTTTTTTAAGTAATCGATTGAATATCAGTTGCCTGCCTACAGGCGTGTGTGTGAGGCCTACAGCGCCTACTCTGCCAACTTTTGCCAGTGCACAGTGACACTCATATCTGGTGCAACCTAGTGTACAGTGAAATAAAAGAACCCTTTTTTTTTCTGTAATCGATTGAATATCAGTTGCCTGCCTACAGGCGTGTGTGTGAGGCCTATTGCATCTACTCTGCCAACTTTTGCCAGTGCACAGTGATACGTCATATCTGGTGCAACCGTAGTGTACAGTGAAATAAAAGAACACTTTTTTTTCAGTAATCGATTGAATATCAGTTGCCTGCCTATAGGCGTGTGTGTGAGGCCTATTGCATCTACTCTGCCAACTTTTGTCAGTGCACAGTGACACTCATATCTGGTGCAACCTAGTGTACAGTGAAATAAAAGAACCCTTTTTTTCTGTAATTGAATATCAGTTGCCTGCCTACAGGCGTGTGTGTGAGGCCTACAGCGCCTACTCTGCCAACTTTTGCCATTGCACAGTGACATTCATATCTGGTGCAACCTAGTGTACAGTGAAATAAAAGAACCCTTTTTTGACTGTAATCGATTAAATATGAGTTGCCTGCCTACAGGCGTGTGTGTGAGGCCTATTGCATCTACTCTGCCAACTTTTGCCAGTGCACAGTGATACGTCATATCTGGTGCAACCGTAGTGTACAGTGAAATAAAAGAACCCTTTTTTTTCAGTAATCGATTGAATATCAGTTGCCTGCCTACAGGTGCCTACTCTGCCAAATTTTGCCAGTGCACAGTGACATTCATATCTGGTGCAACCGTAGTGTACAGTGACATAAAAGAACCCTTTTTTTTCTGTAATCGATTGAATATCAGTTGCCTGCCTACAGGAGTGTGTGAGAGGCCTATTGCATCTACTCTGCCAACTTTTGCCAGTGCACAATGACACTAATATCTGGTGAAACCTAGTGTACAGTGACATTAAAGTACCCTTTTTTGACTGTAATCGATTGAATATCAGTTGCCTGCCTACAGGCGTGTGTGTGAAGCCTATTGCATCTACTCTGCCAACTTTTGCCAGTGCACAGCGACACTCATATCTGGTGCAACCTAGTGTACAGTGAAATAAAAGAACCCTTTTTTTCTGTAATTGAATATCAGTTGCCTGCCTACAGGCGTGTGTGTGAGGCCTACAGCGCCTACTCTGCCAACTTTTGCCATTGCACAGTGACATTCAAATCTGGTGCAACCGTAGTGGACAGTGCCATAAAACAACCCTTTTTTTTCTGTAATCGATTGAATATCAGTTGCCTGCCTACAGGCGTGTGTGTGAGGCCTATTGCATCTACTCTGCCAACTTTTGCCAGTGCACAGTGATACGTCATATCTGGTGCAACCGTAGTGTACAGTGAAATAAAAGAACCCTTTTTTTTCAGTAATCGCTTGAATATCAGTTGCCTGCCTACAGGCGTGTGTGTGAGGCCTATTGCATCTACACTGCCAACTTTTGCCAGTGCACAGTGACACTCATATCTGGTGCAACCGTAGTGTACAGTGAAATAAAATAACCCTTTTTTTTCTGTGATCGATTGAATATCAGTTGCCTGCTTACAGGCGTGTGTTTGAGGCCTATTGCATCTACTCTGCCAACTTTTGCCAGTGCACAGTGATACGTCATATCTGGTGCAACCGTAGTGTACAGTGAAATAAAAGAACACTTTTTTTTCAGTAATCGATTGAATATCAGTTGCCTGCCTATAGGCGTGTGTGTGAGGCCTATTGCATCTACTCTGCCAACTTTTGTCAGTGCACAGTGACACTCATATCTGGTGCAACCGTAGTGTACAGTGAAATAAAAGAACCCTTTTTTTTCTGTAATCGATTGAATATCAGTTGCCTGCCTACAGGCGTGTGTGTGAGGCCTATTGCATCTACTCTGTCAACTTTTGCCAGTGCCCAGTGACACTCATATCTGGTGCAACCGTAGTGTACAGTGACATAAAACAACCCTTTTTTTTTCAGTAATCGATTGAATATCAGTTGCCTGCCTACAGGCGTGTGTGTGAGACCTATTGCATCTACTCTGCCAACTTTTGCCAGTGCACAGTGACACTCATATCTGGTGCAACCTAGTGTACAGTGAAAAAAAAGAACCCTTTTTTGACTGTAATCGATTGAATATCAGTTGCCTGCCTACAGGCGTGTGTGTGAAGCCTATTGCATCAACTCTGCCAACTTTTGCCAGTGCACAGTGACACTCATATCTGGTGTCACAGTAGCTTGCACGCATGTTTAACTTGTATAAAAGGTTTGTGAGATGGTTTGGGGCCTGTTTACAAGTAGATTTACCTTACAAGTAGAGGCTGATAAACTGCAGAGTGCACTAATTGTGCCCAGGTGAGAGGGGTGTGGCTTGACTGTTAAACTAGGGAAAAAGGTTTGTGAGCTGGTTTGGGGCCTGTTTACAAGTGGATTTACCTTACAAGTTGTGACAAAGTGCCCTTTGCCACTTTTTCTTGGAGAGGACTGTTTGCCGGCCTCCTGCCCTGCGACTATGGCCCGGCATTTAAATACTTTATTTTCCTATGCAGAAAGACTTTGGTTCCATGGCCATTGAACTATATGTATGTGGTCTGAGCGCCATTCAGTAATAATGTGTGCTCAGACCTAAGCTATCTGCAGATATGTTCTGGGTTATAATATGTTGTGGTTATATCTGTAAAAATATTGTATTGTGTGGTATGCAGTCAAATATCTTTGGTGTCATACACTTGGTCAGGAGTTGCCCATCTGCCTCTTAATACTATTTGCCAAAACACACAAGAGATAGCAGAACAAAAGGGTTTTAGCAGACAAGATGGCACCATGAACAATGGGGGTAGGGACTCTTGAATAATGAGGTGACCTGGGGTTTCCTCATACCCCCAGCATGGGAATAAGTGAGCTTAGAGATGTTACTCTCTCCAGCGCCAGAGGTAGAATGAGCAGTTAGCCACGCCTAGTGGGTGGCTCCTGGGGGAGGGGACTCCTGGCTCCCACACCTTAACCCTGTCTGATTGGCCAGAGGTAAATAGGGGTTGACCAAAGGTAGTCACTGCCCCTACTGTGTATGTGAAGTGTTTAAAAATGTGTTTTGCAATTAATAAAGAAAAGAGAGTTCTTTGACCCTTCAAAACGTAGCCTCGTCTCGTTCTTGGAGGGGATTGCTATATCATACTGGGGATTGCTATGCGCTGCATACTCCCTGGGAGCTTTAAGCTACGGCGGTTGTGGAGTCTGTGGTAGTGTGGTGTCCGGTGTGGTGCTTGTAGGCCTCGACGCAAACTAGGACGCGTCCATCAACCGAGGTACCCGGTCGGGGTGCCAGTAGATCCGTTACATTCCCTGGAGCTGTAACTACTGAACCCTTGTTCCTGATGTACTCTCGTTGGAGGAGAGGTCTTCCCCACACGATCCTGGATGCTGGAGATTCATACAGGGTGTAAGGAAGACGGCGCGGCTCCAGTTAAGCTACGGTGGTTGTGGAGTCTGTGGTGGTTGTGGTGTCCGGTGCGGTGCTTGTAGGCCTCGGCGCAAACTAGGACGCATTCCATCAACGGAGGTACCCGGTCGGGGTGCCAGTAGATCCGTTACACAAGTAAAGGCTGATAAATTGCAGAGTGCACTAATTGTGCCCAGGTGAGAAGGCAGAAGTTAATATAAACAGGAGAAGGGGAACTTCTGAGCTTGCGAACATTCTCAGTATCAAGTGCAATTCTAGTAAAAGCCTAGGAGTTTAAATAAAAGGAGGGACTTCAAAGAAAAAGGAGGACAGATTTATAGTGCAAAGGAGGAAAACTTTATATAAATATATTATTTTATATTCTTTATTTTTCCCACTGAAATTTTGTGGACAATAAAAATAATTATGAGTCAGTCCAGTGGCAACCTTATCCAGTGTACATCGTGTCATATGTATGCAATACTGGAACAGATGATCCAGGGTCCATACCTCTGTGAGAGGTGTGAGCATGTTGCCTCTCTAGAAGCTCAAATTGGAGATCTGGAGAGGAGAATTGCAGCACTTAGTGATATTGCTCCACTGGAAAGGGGGTTGGTGCTCACTGAGCACAGTTTAGCTGGGCCTAGCATGGATGGTGGAGCTGGGGCTAGTGAGGATGTCCAGGGAGGCAGCTGGGTTAAAGCTACAAGGGGAAGCAGGGGGAACAGGAGGAGGCAGGCCAGTTCTGAGTTGGCAAACACCAACAGATTTGCCGGATTGAGTGAAACTGTTGGGGATGTCCATTCAGGAATGGCAATGCCAGATAGAGCTGTTCCCTCTTACAGCCAGGCGAACAGCTCTACTGGAGGAGAGGGAGGGCAGAATAGGCAGAACAACAGACAGGTTTTGGTTGTAGGAGACTCTATTTTTAGGAAGGTAGACAGGGTGATTTGTCACCCAGATCCCAGCAATTGCTGTCTCCCGGGTACTCGGGTTCGTCATGTTGTGACACCGGGTAGACAAATTATTGGGAGGGGCTGGAAATGAACCGGCGGTCTTGGTACATATTGGTACCAATGACAAAGTTAGAGGAAGATGGAGTGTCCTAAAGAATAATTTTAGAGAACTAGGTAATAAGCTGAAGGCAAGGACCTCCAAGGTAGTATTTTCTGAGATACTACCAGTGCCACGTGCTAGCCCACTGAGGCAGAAGGAGATTAGGGAGGTTAATGCGTGGCTAAAGATGTGGTGCACTAAGGAGGGGTTTGGCTTTTTAGAGCACTGGGCTGACTTCTCACTTTGGTACAATCTCTACAGTAGGGATGGATTGCACCTTAATGATGAGGGAGCTTTTGTACTATGGGATAGGATGGTAGAAAGGCTGGAGGAGTTTTTAAACTAGTAGGGAGGGACTAGATATAAGTAATGGGGTAGAAAGTGTAGAGGGTATAAGGGATGAATTAACAACTCATAGGGGAGGAGATGGGGGAGGGGTAGTATAGTCAATACGGAGGTAGTACTAAGTAATTCAAGTACAGTGGCAGGCTCTTCAGAACTACAGACTCATAACATAAGGTGTATGCTTGCTAATGCCAGAAGCTTGCCAGGATAAATGGGAGAGTTAGAATTATTAGCAATGAATGAAAAATGGGATTTAATAGGTGTAACGGAACCCATCACTGTTTTACCCTGTTTTATGGTTATTTAATTCTTGGTTAAAATATGATCACATTGCTATACTGTATGTATGTTGGTTTATGCTCTGCAGAATATTAGCCCAGACTATTGCAGGCCTTGGCTAATAGATAATCCTATTACAGAGACTCCAGAGATAAGGAAGTCTATTGTATAAAGTGTTTTCATTCTAAGCCATAGGAACAAAGAAGGATGATCTAATCCATGTCTGATTGTATCAAAGTTACCAGGTAGCCTCAGGGAGGTGTGATCCACCTATTGTTCTCTTTATGTGTATTGTGTGGCCAAATATGGGCATGTGTATTGCCTGTGGGAAGAGATGTGTATAAATATTTCTGCACATAACAAAATAAAGTCAGTATTCATTTGACTCCCAAATTGTGTGTCGTCCAATATGGGAGGTCGGGAATGGTGAGACTGTAGTGCTTCTTGGATATTTTACTGTATACCAGCGGAGATATTGGATTCGTGTTTCAACTCCGTTACAATAGGCATTACCGAAACGTGGTGGGATGAATCTCATGACTGGACTGTTAATCTGGATGGTTATAACCTATTTAGGAAAGATAGAGGCAATGGGAAATGAGAAGGAGGGATTTGTCTGTATGGTAAGCCTGAATTTAAGCCTATAGTCAGAGAAGATATTTATGGTGGACCTAGTGATAAAGTTGAATGTTTGTGGGTAGAGTTAAAAAGCGGAGCAGCAAATTCCAAAAGAATATTAGTAGGAGTATGCTATAAACCCCCAAATATAGCTGAAAGTGAGGAAATACAATTATTGTTACAGATTGGAAATGCAGCTAAGCACGGGCAAGTTCTAATAATGGGAGATTTTAATTACCCTGAAATAAACTGGATAAATGAGACCAGCAGTTCAGCTAAGGGGAGCAGGTTCTTGAGTACACTCAGGGATCATTATCTGGCCCTTTGCCAAATAATTGGTTAACACAAGATGTAATCCAAAAGAGGCTGGAAAAAATAAATGTTAATAAAGCCCCGGGTCCTGATGGAATACATCCAAGGGTACTAAGGGAACTGGGTTCTGTAATAGCCAAACCATTATATTATTTTTTCAAGATTCACTCAACACAGGGTCTCTACCAGATGACTGGAGAAAAGCTGATGTGATACCTATATTTAAAAAGGGAGCAAGAGCAAATCCGGGGAATTATAGACCAGTGAGCCTCACTTCTGTAGTGGGGAAGCTTTTAGAAGGGTTAATAAGAGATAATATACAAGAATATGTCTATTTGAACAGGATTATAAGTAGGAGTCAACATGGATTTATGAGGAATAGGTCATATCAAACAAATCTAATTCGTTTCTATGAGGAGGTTAGTAGGAACCTGGATCAAGGCAACTCAGTGGATGTAGACTTTTTGGATTTTGCAAAGGCTTTTGATACAGTGCCACATGGGAGACTATTGGGCAAACTAAGGGATGCAGGAATTGCAGTAATTATCTGCTCATGGATTGAGAGCTGGCTAAAAGACAGGAAGCAAAGGGTTGTTGTAAATGGAACATACTCCGATTGGACTAATGTGGTAAGTGGGGTTCCTCAGGGTTCAGTATTAGGTCCTCTCTTTTTTAACATATTTATTAATGACTTAGAGGTAGGATTGGAGTGTGGGGTTTCCATTTTCGCTGATGACACAAAGTTGTGCAAGGTAATTAAATCAGATAATGATGTGCTTTCCCTCCAAGGGGATTTACATAAAATTGAGGAATGGGCATCTAAATGGCAGATGAGATTTAATACGAATAAATGTAAGGTTATGCATCTGGGAAGGAAAAATAGTCATGCAATTTATAATCTTAATGGAGCAAATCTAGGTGTATCAGATATTGAAAGGGATTTGGGAGTGCTGGTGGACAACCACCTAGGTAACAGTGCTCAAAGCCAAGCAGCAGCTGCAAAGGCAAATAAAATATTAGCATGTATTAAGAAGGGTATAGAAGCCAGGGAAGCAAATATAATTCTGCCACTATACAAATCTCTAGTACGCCCTCATTTGGAATATGGAGTACAATTTTGGGCACCACTTCATAAAAAAGGACATTTTAGAGCTGGAAAAGGTACAGAGAAGGGCAACAAAACTAATAAGGGGAATGGATGGGCTAAGTTATGAGGAAAGACTAACCAAATTAAACTTATTTTCTCTAGAAAAAAGGCGTCTAAGAGGAGATATGATTACCTTATATAAATACATCCAGGGTCAGTATAAAGATTTGTCAGGGGAGCTTTTTGTGCCAAGAGGTTTTGAACTGACAAGAGGACATCCCTTGAGGTTAGAAGTAAAAAGATTCCACCTCAAAGAAAGAAAAGGGTTCTTCACAGTAAAGGTGGTTAATCTGTGGAATTCTCTACCAGAGGAGATGGTGACAGTGGATTCGATAGATAACTTTAAAAGGGGACTAGATTTATTTCAAATTAAAAAGGGAATTCAGGGTTATCATGGATAATTAGAGAGACGGTATTGATACAAATTTTTTACATTTCCCTTTGAGACAATTGGCTAAGTCTCGCTTGTGTTTTTTTTTCTATTTGCCTTCCTCTGGACTAATTAATAATAAAAAATAAAAAAAAACATTAAATAATAGATTAATAATTAATTAACAACTAATGAATTAATAGTTAATCCGCATATTGCAGATCAGAGGAGATCTTAAAAGGTTGAACTTGATGGACTGAAAGCCTTCTTTCAACCTTAAATACTATGTAACTATGTAACCTGCGGCAATGCTGGAAGAGGATTGTGAGGAAGAGGAGTCAGAGGAGGAATGTGGCTTTGAGGAGGAGGAGGAAGACCAACCACAACAGGCATCCCAGGGTGCTCGTTGTCACCTATCTGGTACCAGTGGTGTTGTACGTGGCTGGGGGGAAGAACATACCTTCAGTGAGATCACTGAGGACGAGGAACGGTACATGACTAGCTCGGCATCCAACCTTGTGCAAATGGGGTCTTTCATGCTGTCGTGCCTGTTGAGGGACCCTCGTATAAAAAGGATGAAGGAGAACGACCTGTACTGGGTGTCCACACTACTAGACCCCCGGTATAAGCAGAAAGTGCCTGAAATGTTGCCGAATTACCACAAGTCGGAAAGGATGCAGCACTTCCAAAATAAATTAAAAAGTATGCTTTACACAGCGTTTAAGGGTGATGTCACAGCACAACGGCAATCTAACAGCGGAAGAGGTGAACATAATCCTCCTCCTCCCACGACCACGCCGGCAAGGAAAGGACGCTTTACAGATGTTTTGTCGATGGAGTACATGCAGAGCTTCTTAAGTCCTATGCATCGCCACAGCCCTTCGGGGTCCACCCTCAGAGAATGACTCGACCGTCAGGTAACAGACTATCTCGCCATAACTACAGATATCGACACTATGAGGAGCGATGAACCCCTTGACTACTGAGTGTGCACGCTTGCCCTGTGGCTTGAGCTTTCCCAATTTGCCATAGAACTTCTGTCCTGCCCCGCTGCAAGTGTCCTGTCAGAAAGGACCTTCAGTGCAGCAGGAGGTTTTGTCACTGATAAGAGAAGTCGCCTAGGTCAAAAAAGTCTAGATTACCTCACCTTTATTAAGATGAATGACATTCGATTAAAAAAGGCCTGATAGATGAGCTGCCTTGAGCTAATAATGGTCCACACGCTGCTGTATTTTATCCCTGAATGCCGGATGACTTGCGTGACTTATCCGCCACCAACTAGGGTTCAAGACACAATGATTTAGGGCACTTTCTGCCTGGCAAACTAACATCAATTTTTCTGGTTGCTGCAATAACACCTAATTTTTGCATTTAAATTCTTTTATTGTTAGAAAGCGTACAGCATGTAATGAAAAATAAAGCATTTTTGAACAGTCTTGCATAACAGTTGTGCAAAAATACATATTTACAATAAAGACATTTTGTGAAAGTTAGCTGGCTAGTCCTTCTTATTTTTACTTTTTAGGTTAATAATTTTTCTTATTTTCTTACTGTGATTGCAATTTAAGAGATACCTAAAACATGGTAAAACAGACAATAGTAAAGAGTATATCTGCAGGAAACACCAAAGTCCTATTAGCTATCGTCCCTCCAGCAGTATTAGCTTATTATTTACAATATCTAACCTGGGCAATCACCCTTGGGTTACCCTAGGGCAGGCTTCAGTGAGCGACCTCTCCTTTCCTGGGAGGATTTTACCGCCGGTTGCTTCTGAAGGGTCTCCAGGGCTCCCTTACTCCGGTCCTTCCCCCAGTGTCGCTTCAACCAGTAACTAATGTTTTATATTTGTAAAGCGACCCAATGATCCCCCTTGATAGAGGTTTATCTTTACAAATTTTGGAGAACCAATTTAAGACCGGTGTCCCCTGTTTCTGGGTCAGGGAGTGTGTGAAATGCCTCAGCCTACAGTAATTGTAATGTTCTGACAGCGGTAGCTCATGCTTGTCCCTCAGTTCCTCATAGGTGAGCATCTGGCCCTTTACTAACCAGTCTTCCAGTCTATCTAGTTTCCTTGACCTCCACCAGTGTTGTTGTGCTCATGTGTTTCGGGGCCTGAGGGTGGTCAAGAATTGGGGTCATTTGGGTGGATCCAGGGAACAAACCCTTGTGTTTCTTGGCCCATTTCCAGTATGATAGTGAGTGTCTGATTAGGGGGTTTGGCGAGTTTTTAAGGCTCTGAGGCAATTCTGATATCCAAGCCACCCTGTCCCAGGTTAAGGGCCTTAAAGTGTGGTTCTCTAAATACACAGAGGCCAGTTGATGACATATAGAATGTGCTATTGGGAGGAAAGATAGGTAACGTAACAGGTATTAAACTGATAGGAATAAATAGTACAACTTAATACACCACTCCTATCTGGTGGCACCTTAGATTGCACGTGCCATGCCCTAAACTTGAAGTGGGAGGACCGACCAAGCATCTTTTTGCATCTCCCTGTTCCAAAAATCCATGCCATATACACGTCCCCTAATAGTGGACGTAACAGGGATTAAACCGATAGGAATAGTACTGCTTAACAGTACACAACTTATAATAACGCAGACAGAGGCAACGCAGAGAGAGGAGTCTGAAGAAGAGGAGTCAGAGGAGGAAGGTGGCTTTGAGGAGGTGGAAGACCAAACACAGCAGGCGTCCCAGGGGGCTTGTTGTCACCTTTCGGGGACCCTTGGTGGCTGGGTGGAGGAAGAGACCTTTAATGACATCAGTGAGGACAAGGAACGGGACATGGCTAGCTTGGTATCCAACCTTGTGCAAATGGGGAGTTTGCGGTTGTGCAAAGGGACTGTTTGCGGTTGTTTGCGGTGCATTAAACAGGGATATTGGTCTGTTACTGTGAAGCGGGCCTAACCCTTACACTACCTGATCGATACAACATCATACCTGATGTTTTAAAGCATGTTATTCCAAACAATTTAGGAATGTTAGGTAATTTATGCCCTTTATGGCTTAAAAGCAGACTCTGCATCAACTATGTAATTTTCCGTGGGAGTTTTGCCATGCATCCCCCTTTGGCATGCCACAGTCCAGGTGTTAGTCCCCTTGAAACAACTTTCCCATCACTATTGTGGCCAGAAAGAGTCCCTGTGGGTTTTGAAATTCGTCTGCCTATTGAAGTCTATGGCGGTTCGCCGATGTTCGTCCGTTCGCAAACATTTGATGAAATTCGCGTCAGCGGTTTGCGAACCGAAAATTTGATGTTTGCGACATCACTACTCTACACTCTTGCATACACACACTCAAAATAATAATTATAGAAATAGAGCCTTGTATATTAAGATGCTATTATCACCACTAACTGTTGTATATTAATAAACCCTTTAACTTATAAGTTTCCAGTGTTTTGGAGTTTAAGCAGTCAGATGTAAGTTAACTGGTCAGGATATACGGTTAGAATTCCAGTATAAAATGGACTATATTTAACAGTCAGTAAGTCTATAGATCAGGTTGTAGATAAGAACACAGGAGAGTAAAATAAAGAGCAATACATTTCAGCATAGCATGTAGCTTACCAAAACAGTAGAAGGGGGGAGATATGTGGAATGTGTGAGCTATAAGACATTAAGTTAGTGGGCCAGAAAGCCTAAGTCGATGTTAATGCCCAAATACTTTGTAATAAAAAATTTAATAATTTTTAATTCAAAAGTTTTCCGCTGTTGGATAGTTCTGAAATTCCCTCGGAGTACTTTTATTTTGAGGCTATGGATGGAGTGATTATCCTGGTTGAAATGGTGTCCAACAGGAGTACAATAGCTGTCTTCATGGTGCTTTTTCATGGAGCTTCGGTGGAGGTTCATTCGCATGTGTAGTTTCTGGCTGGTTTCCCCCAAGGTAGCACCCCCTTTCACATACAGTACATTGTATCATGTACACTACATTGGATGATGTACACGAATATGAGCCTCTGATGTTGTGGGTCTTGTTTTTGTGCGTGGCTTTGTCCTCTTTGCTGATGTGTTCGCATAGTTTGCAGCGACTTTTATTGCATTGTTTGGTGCCATTTTATCTGTTATGCTGTTCATTTGGCAATCTTTTGTTCACCAATGTTTGCCTAAATTTGGTGGCTGCCTAAATGAAAGAATGGGGGGTTTGGGGAATATATGTTTCAATTCTGTGTCCTCTGTGAGTTGTGGTTGTAAATCCTTAAATACTTTGCGTATTCATTTGAGGACTGGATGGTATGTGGGTTACAAGAGGTGTAAGTGAAGTTGTTTCTTTGGTTTTGTATTGCAACAGGTGTTCCCGGGGCAGAGGTTACTTTCTAGGTGATAATACGGGGTTTGTAAACCTTCTGTCTGAAGGAGGCAGAAAATGTTTTTAAGTGTTTTTTTTCCCATCTCTTTCTGTTTAGTTTTTAGTTCATATATATATATCGCTTTTTGACTTGATAAAGAGAGGCATTAACTCTCGAAAGCATCATGAATATGTTTGTCCAATAAAAAAAGTATCACTATTCACTGCAATACTCTGATTAATTAACTGGATTACTGGACATTCACGGCTACCTCACTATTTATATATAGTGTCTTGAAAAAATATTCACCCCCCTTGGCATTTTTCGTGTTTTGTTGCATCACAACCTGGAATGAACATGGATTGTTTGAGGATTTGCATCACATAAATTTACAGAACCTGCCACAACTTTGAAGATGTTTTTTTCAATCCTAGTCGCTTTGGATATGAGCTTGCCACATCTTACCACTGGGATTTTTGCCCATTCCTCCTTCCTGCTCCAGCTCCTTCAAGTTGGGTGGTTTGCACTTGTGAACAGCAATCTTTAAATCTGACCACAGATTTCTTATTGGATTGAGGTCTGGGCTGTGACTCGGCCATTCCAACACATTTACATGTTTCCCCCCCCTTTAGCCGTGTGTTTGGGGTCATTGTCCTGCTGGAAGGTGACCCTCCGTCCTAGCCTCAAATCACATACAGAGTGGTACAGGTTTTGCTCATGTCTCTGTTTTTAGCACCATCCATCTTTCCCTCAACTCTGACCAGTTCCCCAGTCCCATCCCCACAGCATGATGCTGCCACCACCATGTTTCACTGTGGGAATGGTGTTCTTTGGGTGATGTGATGTGTTGGGTTTGCGCCAGACATAGCGTTTTCTTTGATGGACGAAAAGTTACATTTTAGTCTCATCAGACGGAGCACCTTCCTCCATACATTTTGAGAGTGTCCCACATGCCTTTTTCGCAAACTCGAAAAGTGCCATTTTGTTTTTTACTGAAAGTAATGGCTTTCCGCTGGCCACTCTGCCATAAAGCCCAACTCTATATAAAGTTAATTTCATTTTTTTTGCTACATAACATAATGTTGAGAGCCTAAGTCTGGATTTCCATATACAGTGGATATAAAAAGTCTACACACCCCTGTTAAAATGGCAGGTTTCTGTGCTGTAAAAAAATGAGACAAAGATAAATCATTTCAGAACTTTTTCCACCTTTAATGTGACCTATAAACGGTACAACTCAATTTAAAAAAAAAACTGAAATCTTTTAGGTAGAGGGAAGAAAAAATATAAAAATAAAAAATTAGGGTTGCATAAGTCTGCACACCCTTAAACTAATACTTTGTTGAAGCACCTTTTGATCTTATTACAGCACTCAGTCTTTTTGGGTATGAGTCTATCAGCATGGCACATTTTAACTTGGCAAGATTTGCCCGCTCTTCTTTGCTCTGTCAGATTGCGAGGGCATCTCCTGGGCACAGCCCTCTTCAGATCACCCCACAGATTTTCAATCGGATTCAGGTCTGGGCTCTGGCTGGGCCATTCCAAAACTTTAATCTTCTTCTGGTGAAGCCATTCCTTTGTTGATTTGGATGTATGCTTTGGGTCGTTGTCATGATGAAAGATGAAGTTCCTCTTCATGTTCAGCTTTCTAGCAGAAGCCTGAAGGTTTTGTGCCAATATTGACTGGTATTTGGAACTGTTCATAATTCCCTCTATCTAAGGCCCCAGTTCCAGCTGAAGAAAAACAGCCCAAAGCATGATGCTGCCACCACCATGCTTCACTGTGGGTATGGTGTTCTTTTGGTGATGTGCAGTGTTGTTTTTGCGCCAAACATATGTTTTGGAATTATGGCCAAAAAGTTCAACCTTAGTTTCATCAGACCATAACACATTTTCCTGCATGCTTTTGGGAGACTTCAGATGTATTTTTGCAAAATGTAGCCTGGTTTGGATGTTTTTCTTGGTAAGAAAAGGCTTTCGTCTTGCCACTCTACCCTATAGCCCAGACAAATGAAGAATACGGGAGATTGTTGTCACATGTACCACACAGCAAGAACTTGCCAGATATTCCTGCAGCTCCTTTAATGTTGCTGTAGGCCTCTTGGTAGCCTCCAGTTTTCTTCTAGTTTTTTCATCAATTTTGGAGGGAGCTCCAGTTCTTGGTAATGTCACTGTTGTGCCATATTCTCTCCACTTGATAATGACTGTCTTCACTGTGTTCCATGGTATATCTAATGCCTTGGAAATTCTTTTGTACCCTTCTCCTGACTGATACCTTTTAACAATGAGATCCCTCTGATGCTTTGGAAGCTCTCTGTGGACCATGGCTTTTGCTGTGGGATGAGACTAAGAAAAATTCAGGAAAGACCAACTAGAGCAGATGAACTTTATTTGGGGTTAATCAGAGGCACTTTAAATAATGGCAGGTGTATGCTGACTCCTATTTAACATGATTTGGAATGTGATTGGTTAATTATGAACACTGCACACCCTCTTATAACTGGGGATGTAGCTGACTTATGCAACAACATTATTTTTCTTTTCTTTCTTTCTTCCCTCCACCTAAAAGATTTCAGTTTGTTTTTCAATTGAGTTGTACAATTTATAGGTCACATTAAAGGTGGAAAAAGTTCTGAAATGATTTATCTTTGTCTCATTTTTTTACAGCACAGAAACCTGACATTTTAACAGGGGTGTGTAGACTTCTTATACAGGGAGTGCAGAATTATTAGGCAAATGAGTATTTTGACCACATCGTCCTCTTTATGCATGTTGTCTTACTCCAAGCTGTATAGGCTCGAAAGCCTACTACCAATTAAGAATATTAGGTAATGTGCATCTCTGTAATGAGAAGGAGTGTGGTCTAATGACATCAACACCCTATATCAGGTGTGCATAATTATTAGGCAACTTCCTTTCCTTTGGCAAAATGGGTCAAAAGAAGGACTTGACAGGCTCAGAAAAGTCAAAAATAGTGAGATATCTTGCAGAGGGATGCAGCATTCTTAAAATTGCAAAGCTTCTGAAGCGTGATCATCGAACAATCAAGCGTTTCATTCAAAATAGTCAACAGGGTCGCAAGAAGCGCGTGGAAAAACCAAGGCGCAAAATAACTGCCCATGAACTGAGAAAAGTCAAGCGTGCAGCTGCCACGATGCCACTTGCCACCAGTTTGGCCATATTTCAGAGCTGCAACATCACTGGAGTGCCCAAAAGCACAAGGTGTGCAATACTCAGAGACATGGCCAAGGTAAGAAAGGCTGAAAGACGACCACCACTGAACAAGACACACAAGCTGAAACGTCAAGACTGGGCCAAGAAATATCTCAAGACTGATTTTTCTAAGGTTTTATGGACTGATGAAATGAGAGTGAGTCTTGATGGGCCAGATGGATGGGCCTGTGGCTGGATTGGTAAAGGGCAGAGAGCTCCAGTCCGACTCAGACGCCAGCAAGGTGGAGGTGGAGTACTGGTTTGGGCTGGTATCATCAAAGATGAGCTTGTGGGGCCTTTTCGGGTTGAGGATGGAGTCAAGCTCAACTCCCAGTCCTACTGCCAGTTCCTGGAAGACACCTTCTTCAAGCAGTGGTACAGGAAGAAGTCTGCATCCTTCAAGAAAAACATGATTTTCATGCAGGACAATGCTCCATCACACGCGTCCAAGTACTCCAAAGCGTGGCTGGCAAGAAAGGGTATAAAAGAAGAAAATCTAATGACATGGCCTACTTGTTCACCTGATCTGAACCCCATTGAGAACCTGTGGTCCCTCATCAAATGTGAGATTTACAAGGAGGGAAAACAGTACACCTCTCTGAACAGTGTCTGGGAGGCTGTGGTTGCTGCTGCACGCAATGTTGATGGTGAACAGATCAAAACACTGACAGAATCCATGGATGGCAGGCTTTTGAGTGTCCTTGCAAAGAAAGGTGGCTATATTGGTCACTGATTTGTTTTTGAATGTCAGAAATGTATATTTGTGAATGTTGAGATGTTATATTGGTTTCACTGGTAAAAATAAATAATTGAAATGGGTATATATTTGTTTTTTGTTAAGTTGCCTAATAATTATGCACAGTACTAGTCACCTGCACACACAGATATCCCCCTAAAATAGCTAAAACTAAAAACAAACTAAAAACTACTTCCAAAAATATTCAGCTTTGATATTAATGAGTTTTTTGGGTTCATTGAGAACATGGTGGTTGTTCAATAATAAAATTAATCCTCAAAAATACAACTTGCCTAATAATTCTGCACTCCCTGTATCCACTGTAGTACAGAGATTGATAGGATCATCCCTATCTTTGCCCTGTCTGTCTCCACGAGGTCTACCTTAGCCTGCCGCACCCTCTAGCTCGGTGTATTACACCCTGCTATGTGTATATTAACATATCAATAACACAATGTCTTTGTAATAAGACTAGGTGGCTATTTTTTGCCACACCTCTGGATGAAAATAGCATTTTACTGGGTCAACTTGTGATGGCCAGAAAGGTCATCAACCTATCTCCTCTCTCAGCAGAAAGCAAAACTGAACTGTGAGTACATGAAACAGCCCAAAGATGACAACCCTGCCTAGCAGTAGGCTTAGTTTTAAATAACCTGGGCTCGCACCAAGCACTGGAGAGAAACCAATGAACGAGAATCCGGTGTTGTAAAATCACATCTACAAATTCCATCTGGTGCAACCACATTGGCGTCTTCTCTTATTTAAACCAAGCAAAACTTGCATAACTTGTAAATACTTGTCAAGGCTTAGCCGTCACAGCCTGTACAATGAGATTTACATACTTAATACATTCATATTTTTCCTCTACTTCACAAATTACATTTAAGCCTCTTGATGTGGGAAGGTGTAAGGAAGTGATAAGGAACGGATGTCGTCTGTTGGCGAGAGAATGTGTAAGGAACTGATGTTGTCTGTTGGTGAGGGAAGGCGTCAGGAAATTAAGTTGTTTAGCACTTGGACTTCCACATTCTAAAGTGTCCTATTATGGCTCTTAAAAGTACGAACTATATTTTTTAATGGGTACCTTATGGTTTATCCCACAGCATACCTTATCCTAAAATGGATTAGCAGCCCTTGAAGACAGGATCAGTTTTTCTCATGACAAGGAGGCTTTGTTTACTTGTTATGGTTTATTTAGGTGGGATTAGTACAACACACAACTCCTCGGGGTGCCAGGTACAGTCCCAGGGTATCCAGTGTTTACAGTTCCAGTTCAGAAGGAACAAGCCAAGACAAACGTGTACAGACCCCAAGCTTTCATATGACATCCATCCTCACAAACACTCAACACGCCAAGTGCATGGCCCGGTAATATGCATAGACCTGCACAATCACTCACACATGACAAGAACACGCATGCACCACAGGGGACACAGACTACAGGGACAGTAAACCCAAAGCACCAGAACCCACCACGTGTAGTGTTATTAGTGACCAGAACAGCTAAATGACCAATAGTAATTAACATTGGTTCCATAAGTAAGTTGCAATATATTCTGTGACTCCTTCTGAGACTCCTTAAGGTGTCACTGATGCACAAATGGTATTAACAGGTCAGAATTACAGATATTGCATAAAGGGCCAAGTACTACTAAACTTTTTCATGTATTATACAATGTTTCCCTGTGGGAAATTATATTAATTGAAGAAAATTAACATTAAAACATCTCACAGGTAGATAGAAAAAACAATGCGTTTTGACCCACCTTTATCACTGATTTAGGAGGAAATGTTAGAAGAGCTCACCTGCTAATTGTTATCGGATTTACATTAAATTAAATGGGTGCTGATGCACAATATACTGCAATTCAGACATCCATAAGGTTCACTGCGCATCTGGTTCCTGAGCAATCACTCTGGTCAGCATCACCCATAGATCTGGCCAGTCTGTGATTCGCAGAGCAGAAGGAGAGAGTGTTGGGTCAGTGTAGTATCAACAAGCATTAAACAGAATAAATATTTGAAGGACTGTCTGGTACGCCATACAAAGCAGCTCTGTGCAGTCTATACAGGAGAGACAGACAGCCTGGGCAGTCTATACAGGAGAGACAGACAGCCTGGGCAGTCTATACAGGAGAGACAGACAGCCTGGGCAGTCTATACAGGAGAGACAGACAGCCTGGGCAGTCTATACAGGAGAGACAGACAGCCTGGGCAGTCTATACAGGAGAGACAGACAGCCTGGGCAGTCTATACAGGAGAGACAGACAGCCTGGGCAGTCTATACAGGAGAGACAGACAGCCTGGGCAGTCTATACAGGAGAGACAGACAGCCTGGGCAGTCTATACAGGAGAGACAGACAGCCTGGGCAGTCTATACAGGAGAGACAGACAGCCTGGGCAGTCTATACAGGAGAGACAGACAGACAGCCTGGGCAGTCTATACAGGAGAGACAGACAGCCTGGGCTCTATGCAATCTATACAAGAGTGAGACAGCTTGGGCTCAGGCTACAGTACATATTCTGTATGACTAGTGCTGACCGGTCTGACCCAGACTATCGGGGGCCTGTCCTGTATGACTAGTGCTGACCGGTCTGACCCAGACTATCGGGGGCCTGTCCTGTATGACTAGTGCTGACCGGTCTGACCCAGACTAACAGGGCCTGTCCTGTATGACTAGTGCTGACCGGTCTGACCCAGACTAACAGGGCCTGTCCTGTATGACTAGTGCTGACCGGTCTGACCCAGACTATCGGGGGCCTGTCCTGTATGACTAGTGCTGACCGGTCTGACCCAGACTAACAGGGCCTGTCCTGTATGACTAGTGCTGACCGGTCTGACCCAGACTATTGGGGCCTGTCCTGTATGACTAGTGCTGACCGGTCTGACCCAGACTATTGGGGCCTGTCCTGTATGACTAGTGCTGACCGGTCTGACCCAGACTATCGGGGGCCTGTCCTGTATGACTAGTGCTGACCGGTCTGACCCAGACTAACAGGGCCTGTCCTGTATGACTAGTGCTGACCGGTCTGACCCAGACTAACAGGGCCTGTCCTGTATGACTAGTGCTGACCGGTCTGACCCAGACTATCGGGGGCCTGTCCTGTATGACTAGTGCTGACCGGTCTGACCCAGACTATCGGGGGCCTGTCCTGTATGACTAGTGCTGACCAGTCTGACCCAGACTATCAGGGCCTGTCCTGTATGACTAGTGCTGACCCGTCTGACCCAGACTATCGAGGGCCTGTCCTGTATGACTAGTGCTGACCGGTCTGACCCAGACTATCGGGGCCTGTCCTGTATGACTAGTGCTGACCGGTCTGACCCAGACTATCGGGGGCCTGTCCTTTATGACTAGTGCTGACCGGTCTGACCCAGACTAACAGGGCCTGTCCTGTATGACTAGTGCTGACCGGTCTGACCCAGACTAACAGGGCCTGTCCTGTATGACTAGTGCTGACCGGTCTGACCCAGACTAACAGGGCCTGTCCTGTATGACTAGTGCTGACCGGTCTGACCCAGACTAACAGGGCCTGTCCTGTATGACTAGTGCTGACCGGTCTGACCCAGACTAACAGGGCCTGTCCTGTATGACTAGTGCTGACCGGTCTGACCCAGACTAACAGGGCCTGTCCTGTATGACTAGTGCTGACCGGTCTGACCCAGACTAACAGGGCCTGTCCTGTATGACTAGTGCTGACCGGTCTGACCCAGACTATCGAGGGCCTGTCCTGTATGACTAGTGCTGACCGGTCTGACCCAGACTAACAGGGCCTGTCCTGTATGACTAGTGCTGACCGGTCTGACCCAGACTAATAGGGCCTGTCCTGTATGACTAGTGCTGACCGGTCTGACCCAGACTATCGGGGGCCTGTCCTGTATGACTAGTGCTGACCGGTCTGACCCAGACTTTCGGGGGCCTGTCCTGTATGACTAGTGCTGACCGGTCTGATCCAGACTATCGGGGGCCTGTCCTGTATGACTAGTGCTGACCGGTCTGATCCAGACTATCGGGGCCTGTCCTGTATGACTAGTGCTGACCGGTCTGATCCAGACTAACAGGGCCTGTCCTGTATGACTAGTGCTGACCGGTCTGACCCAGACTAACAGGGCCTGTCCTGTATGACTAGTGCTGACCGGTCTGATCCAGACTAACAGGGCCTGTCCTGTATGACTAGTGCTGACCGGTCTGACCCAGACTAACAGGGCCTGTCCTGTATGACTAGTGCTGACCGGTCTGACCCAGACTAACAGGGCCTGTCCTGTATGACTAGTGCTGACCGGTCTGACCCAGACTAACAGGGCCTGTCCTGTATGACTAGTGCTGACCGGTCTGACCCAGACTAACAGGGCCTGTCCTGTATGACTAGTGCTGACCGGTCTGACCCAGACTAACAGGGCCTGTCCTGTATGACTAGTGCTGACCGGTCTGACCCAGACTAACAGGGCCTGTCCTGTATGACTAGTGCTGACCGGTCTGACCCAGACTAACAGGGCCTGTCCTGTATGACTAGTGCTGACCGGTCTGACCACGACCACACAGTAACTTTATAAATAAAGAGGTTTAGGAGCATCCATACTGACCAGATCAGTTTCTATCTAAATGGTCAAGTCGTTAATCGGCAGATTATATACAGTGCTATTTAGCAGTGAACACATTACAGGCTATATTATTAGTAGTGTACGACACACACATAATCACAAAGACAACTAGACAGCTACTAGTAACAGTGGGTCTGACAGCTGCCCGGTGCCTTATTGCTATAAATAAGGCCTCAGAAGGATTCCAGTTATCAGTAACCTAACTCCTGGAGTGCCTTCGCCTTTACATTGGGAGACAAGAAATGACTGTCCGGCTCCTTTGGCCGGCGGTGCACGCAGGGAGTGAGCGCAGGGCAGAGGACAAAGATCTTGTGTTAAAGAGTCACAAAGGTCATGGTGTCTGGCCTCCAGGGCGCTTCGTTTTGAAGGAGCCGAGAAGAGACTGCACCCCGCGGCGTACGCTGGAGCCAACTCTGCGGGCGACGGAGTCAGCGGGAGGAGTAGGGAGGCAAGAGGAGCCCAAAGGGCGAGCGTCCAGACACTTCTGATACCGCAGCTAGGAGGAGAGAAGAAGGAGGAGAGCCCGCAAGCGTTAGCAACAACTCGTATGCTCACAACTATATATGTGATGTTGGGGAGTCATAAATAAAGGATAATAATAAGAGAGACAAAAAGGAGACCGACATGAAAAGACGGATAAGAGACAAGGAGGGAGAAACAGACAAGGGACAAGGAGGTGACGAACAAGGGACGAGAGATACAACTCGCTACACACAGCTGGACATTGGCCCCCATCTTCTCCAGCCCTCTACCAGGAGCTTATCTATGGCCACTTTTATAGCTTTTTTTAATGTGTTTTACAGCGAGACCATTGTAAGATGACCATCTGACAGCTCATGAAATACATGTCTAGCCATGATTTCCCAAGAAGGTTGGTTTCTCACCATGCAGGCAGCTTGTACAGCTTCAGAGAGGTGTGCGGCATTGGGCTCACACCAGAACATGTGACAAAGGAAGAGCGATGGGGCCTCTGCCATGATGAAAGCGAATGTACGAACATCTGTCCCGACTCCCATAAACGAGAGGAACCGAACTCGACACTCACTGAGTGGTTCCTCTGTCTGCGAAAGAGAAAAGGCTCATTAGACACTCACCTGTCACAAAAATACCACCAGTACCACTATGCCCGTATCACACACCTACCCCTCCTCAATCCCAGTGCCACAAATTACCCCTCTCTGAGGCTGCCTCGTTATCACACATTGTCAAGAAGGTGTTTGTGCGCTGTTCTGTTGGCTTCTAGGACTGGGTAAGGAGCCTGGGCATATTACTTGTGCACCCTGGCTGAATAGCAGACAGCTCATGTTCTCTTTACAACTGTCACTGTTGCCACGGCAACCTGCAGTTTTGATGGGAGAGACTTCTGAGTGAAAGGCTGCACAATGGGTTGTGGTCCGTGACAACCACAAACTCTTTCCCCAAAAATGATGGCTGTAGTTTTATTAGGGCGAGGCACTCCTCCTTAATAGAAGCAAAGCTAACCCCTCACGGAAACAGCTTGTGGCACAGTTATGCAATGGGGTGCTCCTGGGCAGGCACTTGACTCAAAACAGCCTTGATGTCATATGTGGAGGCATTCATCTGGATCAAGAAAATGCAAGAGTAATCTGGGGCAACAAGGATGGGATGGGAAGTTAGAGTAGCCTTCGGGTCCCAGAAGAGTCTCTCACAGTCACTGTATTATAATAGGGAATAAACCTTGGGGTGGGCCACTACTCTATTGAGACTACCTTGGCCAGCTCTGGTCATACCCTCCCACTCCCTACTCTATGCCCTAGGTACCTCACCTCCCTCCTAGAAAACTGCCACTTGTCAATGTAAATGGTCAATCCGAACTAGGATCATGGCTAGGTAGTAAACATGTTCCTGCCAAGTATGGCTGAATATGGCAATGTCTTCCAGGCACACATGGGTGAACTGCTAGCACCCATGTAGTAGGTAGTCAACAAGCCATGAGATGGTGAATGCGGACTTCTTCTAGTGTTTTTTGCAAGTGGGATCTTCCAGTAATCCTTAGGCAAGTCTGTAGTGGTCATGTAGGTTGCCAGTCCTAGACTATCTAGCAGTTCATCTATTCTGGGCATAGGGTAAGTGTCAGCAGTCACCTTGTCAATTAGCCACCTATGATCTGCAGAAAACGTAGTGGTCCCATCCTTCTTAGGGACCAACACCACAGGGGACAAAAAGGACTAAAGGATGGCTTGATGACCCCTAGCTCTAACATCTCATCCAGCTCCCTCATTTCCGTTCACAGTCTCAGGCACGGGGGGACAGCCAGGACGTCTGGGAGTGAGGTTGCACGCAAATTTAAGCCGAATTTGCAGAGTTTCGGCACTCGAAAATCGGCAAAGCGAGAAAAAATGGCGGCTGGAAAAAATAAAAAAAGAGGCTACATGACCCCGACCCGCGCAAAACACTGCCAACCGTGTACAACTTTTACCCAGGAACGTACGAGGTACAAAATACACTATTACAAAGGACGGAACATGCCTGCGAGCCATATACCACATACAATAATGACGCCATTTTACAACATTAACTTGCAACTAATAACATTACGAATCTAAAAAAAGCGCTGAACAAACGGTTTGCCCTTGCGCACAGTTGGGACATTGATGACACTTTCTCCTCATGGCAGCAACAGTCCAACTGTACATTGAATGCTGCAGGAAAATAAAAATAAATGGCTTCAGGCTATTAATTGCTGGATATATTAATCAGAAATAGGCAAAGTATATAAACTTATTAAGTAACTAATTAATTATCATTTAAAAAAATAGACATATGTATATGTCTATGTGATGAGCGCCAAAGGTGCGCAGAGGAGCAAAAGTATACCAGAGGAGAGGCTTGCAATGAGCACCATAGACACTCATTGAGAGCCACACGATGAGCGCAGAAGGTCCTCACAGTACAAAAAACTTGACATTGTGTCGCAAACAGCATTGCCATGGCTTAAAATGTTATTGCTCCGATATGTGTGTGTGTACATGTGTAATATATATATATATATATATATATATATATATATATATATATATATATATATATATATATATATATATATAATTACACATGTACGGAATGAAAACAACAAAGTAATAGGTGGCTCCCTTAAGAACACAGGGAAATTGTGATCCAGTATAAAGTTATAAAGTGCCGAGTGCTCTTGAACAATTGTGAGTAAATCTTAAAAAATGTATTGCACAAAAATGTAAAGTGAATAGTGCTAAGTGCAAGTGACAACTGTGCTGAATCACATAAGCATAAATTAAATAATTATTAAGTGCTCAGTATTGAATATAGTGCATATAAAATATATATTATCCACACAATGCCCAGAATGAGGACTATGACTGTTCCATTTAAATGTGGAATATAGGAGTCTCATGGGATAACAATGAATAGTAATAATAATGGCACAAGGTCTTGGAGCTATATAAACCACTCTTATTACCAATTGATAGGAGCTAATATTTAAAAAAAGACTTAAGGCTCCTACTTCATCAATGTATTGAGTGCAATACTCTTAATTCAAATGGGAAAAAGGAGAACTTATTGCGTCTCGTAGAGTCTAATGGACGGGCTGTGAGCCCCTACAGAGAAAGTTAAAGCTCCCAATTCCGCGAACGCTGCTATGCGCCTAGTACTGACGTCATAGGTCAGCGTCGTGGCGTTACGTAACATACAACCCGACGTACGTTTCTCAATGATTTCATCAGGGGTTACCGCCAAGGGCAACGGAGGGCTATTTAAGCCATTGCATTGCTATAGAAACATGAAGATTAAACCCAAAAGTGCATGTGTGATTAAAAAAAAATCTACGAATCTGTCGGAAATCAATCATATGTAATATACAAAGTGTATTACATGAGGGCAGAGTCTGTTAGATGTGGCACCAAAAAATAGCAATAATTGTTTAAGTTAAAATTACCTGATATTAAGTAGGGGAAAATAAGCATGCCTACTCGAGTTTCATGGCATATGTTCTATAATTATAGAACCCAGGGTCCCTAAAGATTTCCGTGGCATCTCCATCCACTGTAATTGACTAGACATGGCTATTCTGTAGGTAACCAGACCAGACTACATCCTCTGAGGAATGAAAGAGCTGGTCCTCTTCACACAGACTGGGCATGGGGTCTCCTCCAGCATTTCCTTGGTGCTCTGTCTCCCTTCAGATGCCCAGCTGTTGGCACCCAAAGCACACACCACCGACAAAGTTCATATATTCCTAGGGACTGACGGAGTAGTGGTGGGCCGTGGACGACTGTAGTTGGGGGTCGCCATTCTGGTTGGAGCTATAATCCAGGTTGGGATATTAAGCAGTGGACACGGAGGCTGGGAGTGAGAGCGGGAGCCTGGACATGTTATTATTAGCGCGCCCTGGCTGAACAGCACTTTGAATCCTGCAGACAGCTAACCTTCTCTTTGCAACTGTCACTTTTGCCATGGCAACCTACAATACCCCAAGTTTGATTGGAGAGCATTCTAAGTGAGGGTCTGTCTACATACACAAATCACCTCCCCCACCCAGTATCACACACCCTCCCACGTCTATCCGAGTATCACACACATACATCCTCCAGACTGTCCCAGTGTAACACCTGCCCCTATACCTGTTGGTGTGTGATGGTGACTGTTGCTGATGCCACATTGACAGTCACAGGGATCCAGTCTTCTTTACCTGTGCTGATTGCGATCTGTAAGGTGCTGTTGATGACGTCCATTCCTACAATTTGGGGAGTGGTTAGAGGTGTAGTCTCCTATGTCCAGAAAATAAATTCACTGCAAATACCTGGCCTTACACAGCTCTTCTAATAAGAAGCAAGTTGCCCTTCCCAAGAACCAGAGGCCACCATTGCTTAATTACTGACCGCCCACCCAGATACCTATACACAGGAGGTCACCAGAAATGTACCCAGAAGACTGCTGATGAGAACATAGCCAAGAACCAGAGGATGCCCCTGCGTAATTATGGACAGCTCACCCTATCTATGAGCTCTCTCTCCATCTACCCATCCGTGGTCTCCTCTCTCCCAGCTCTCTCCATATCTACCTATCCATGGGCTCCATCACTGTCCCCCATGTCCCTTCTTCTGTAGGACTCACCAGGTATCTTCCCTAGAGGCTCCCTCATATTTCCAAAGTATTTACCTACAGGACTCCTCTAAAACAGGGAATCTTATACATTCAGCTTCAGAACTGTGACTAATATAACCCCTATATCATGCACTCCCACCCACCTTTGATTTGTGTTATTTTATAATGCAGGTTTCTGCACTATCACCTCCATTTTTCACTGCTGATATACCTACAGACTAACAGCCTTATTAAATTGCAATTTGGCCAATTGAATAGGACTCTAAATAAGCATATAGCATACTTTTTTTTACAGAAGTGTTTAGTTAGTGAACTTCAATCAGAAAACAAGGTCTTCACTAAGTAAAAACTTCTGTAAAATAAAAAAATGCTTTGTGCTTATTGGCCAAATCACAATTTAATAAGGCTGTTAAACACTAACACTCCACTCTCTTTTTGATTACTTGCCAAGCGCTTGTTTTTTCCTTTTAATTCCTTCATCTTTTGTTTTATTAATCCTTTAGTCTGTAGCTCAGTCTGGCAAAGCACTCTATATAAAAGTGTTATGTGTACAATTGATAGCTTATGGGGAGGGTCATCAACTCTAGTTTGTTTTTTGTGAAATTCCATATTGTCATACCCACGTTTTACTGGACCCCAGCACTACGGAATGTGTTGGCACCATATAAAAAGACAGTTAATAATAATCACATATAATAGTTGTCGAACTGCGATTTGTCATCACGCTTGCATTTCAAGCTTGCAGGACTTGGGCAATAAGTGCCAAAAGCTTTCATTGCCCTGCTCGGCTCGCAAAGCGAGGCGAGCAGTTGAGGCATTGAAGCACGCGTGACTCAAGCTGAATTGAGCACTTAAGCAGTCGCAAAAGCACTTAGGCTGCAATGAGCGCTATCACACATGCGACCTCGGGGAAAAATACAACCTTGGAAAAAAACAAATTTAAGGGCCGAACCGCGGTAATCGAAAAACACGAAAAATAATAAAAAATAAATAAAAACACATTCACACACAGCACAGGGGGAGAGTCAGGAAGCATGGGAGTGAGGTTGCAAGTGATTTTAACCCCCTATTTATTTATTTATTTATTTATTATTTTTCTTGTTTTTCGATTACTGCGGTTTGGCCCTTAAATTCGGACGAAAAACGTAAAACATTCTGAAACTGGATGAAAACGAGGCTGAGCAAAGACAGAAAGGCGGGACTTAGAAAATACACCCTGGGAAAGACACTAACACCAACAACGCCAGGCACGCCAACAACGCCAGGCACGCGGGACTTAGAAAATACACCCTGGGAAAGACACTAACACCAACAACGCCAGGCACGCCAACAACGCCAGGCACGCGGGGACTTAGAAAATACACCCTGGGAAAGACACTAACACCAACAACGCCAGGCACGCCAACAACGCCAGGCACGCGGGGACTTAGAAAATACACCCTGGGAAAGACACTAACACCAACAACGCCAGGCACGCCAACAACGCCAGGCACGCAAGACTTAGAAAATACACCCTGGGAAAGACACTAACACCAACAACGCCAGGCACGCCAACAACGCCAGGCACGCGGGACTTAGAAAATACACCCTGGGAAAGACACTAACACCAACAACGCCAGGCACGCCAACAACGCCAGGCACGCGGGACTTAGAAAATACACCCTGGGAAAGACACTAACACCAACAACGCCAGGCACGCCAACAACGCCAGGCACGCGGGACTTAGAAAATACACCCTGGGAAAGACACTAACACCAACAACGCCAGGCACGCCAACAAGGCCAGGCACGCAAGACTTAGAAAATACACCCTGGGAAAGACACTAACACCAACAACGCCAGGCACGCCAACAACGCCAGGCACGCCAACAACGCCAGGCACGCCAACAACGCCGGGCACGCGGGACTTAGAAAATACACCCTGGGAAAGACACTAACACCAAAAACGCCAGGCACGCCAACAACGCCAGGCACGCAGGACTTAGAAAATACAGGACGGCAAAGACACCAACACTAACAACGCCAGGCACGCCAACAACGCCAGGCACGCCAACAACGCCAGGCACGCCAACAACGCCAGGCACGCCAACAACGCCAGGCACGCGGGACTTAGAAAATACACCCTGGGAAAGACACTAACACCAACAACGCCAGGCACGCCAACAACGCCAGGCACGCGGGACTTAGAAAATACAGGACGGCAAAGACACTAACACTAACACCAACAACGCCAGGCACGCCAACAACGCCAGGCACGCCAACAACGCCAGGCACGCAGGACTTTGAAAATAAAACAAACGGCAGTCATCGTGAACCACACAAACATTCAGCAGAGACAAAGAAGAGAAACACACAGGGAAGGGACAGGGGGCGGATGGTGGAAAGAGACACATGGCATTCCCAAGCACAAAACTTGCAGGCTAATGAACCCTGCAATGAGCGTCCCCCGTACAGTAGGCGGGAGGAAAGGTACGCAATGAGTGCCGAAGGTGCTCCGAGAAGCAAAAGCCTCACATTGTGCGGAAAAAAGCGTCGCCCGGCTTACAATTTTATTGCCGTAATTTTTTGACGGGCAAATCGCTAGTCACATATAATAGTTGTCCAACTGCAATTTGGTGTCACGCTTGCAGGCAGCAGCGCTGTCACACATGCAAGCCTCGCGATGAGCGCTGAAGGAGGGAGAGAGCTGAAAAGAGACACAGGGGAGGGATTCGCGATGGAGGCGCCCCGACCTCGCATCACTCCCCAGTACCTGGTTCCTGCCCTGGGCTCGCATCATCCGGTCCCATGTGTCTCCTCAATCCTTCCCCCTAATCCTCCTCCTCCCTGTGCCCCTCTTCTCCCTCGCACCATACTATCAGGCGACCAGCTCTTGCTGCTCTTTCCTCCCTTGTGTCCCAACCGGCATGTTAATGACGTGACGCGGAGACCGAGTCACAGGGGAGGGAGAGAGAGACATGGGGAGAAGGGGGGGGGGGGGGGGAGGGAGAGAGAGACATGGGGAGAAGGGGGGGGGGAAGAGACACAGTGGAGGGGGGGGGGGGAGACACAGAGGAGGAGGGGGAAAGAGACACAGTGGAGGGAGAGAGGGGGAAAGAGCCACAGTGGAGGGAGAGGAAGGGAAAGAGCCACAGTGGAGGGAGAGGAAGGGAAAGAGACACAGTGGAGGGAGAGGAAGGGAAAGAGACACAGGGGAGGGAGAGGGGGGGAGTGACACAGGGGAGGGAGAGGGGGGGAGTGACACAGGGGAGGGAGAGGGGAGGGGGAAGAGACACAGGGGAGGGAGAGGGGAGGGGGAAGAGACACAGGGGAGGGAGAGGGGAGGGGGAAGAGACACAGGGGAGGGAGAGGGGGGGGAAGAGACACAGGGGAGGGAGAGGGGGGGGGTAGAGACACAGTGGGAGGGAAGAGACACAGTGGGAGGGAAGAGACGCAGGGGAGGGAAGAGACGCAGGGGAGGGAAGAGACACAGGGGAGGGAAGAGACAAAGGGGAGGGAAGAGACACAGGGGAGGGAAGAGACACAGGGGAGGGAAGAGACACAGGGGAGGGAAGAGACACAGGGGAGGGAAGAGACACAGGGGAGGGAAGAGACACAGGGGAGGGAGAGGGGGGGAAGAGACACAGTGGGAGGGAAGAGACACAGAGGGAGGGAAGAGACACAGTGGGAGGGAAGAGACACAGGGGAGGGAAGAGACACAGGGGAGGGAAGAGACACAGGGGAGGGAAGAGACACAGGGGAGGGAGAGGGGAGGAAGTAGACCGGAGGAGAGACTCGCAATGAGTGCAGAAGGCGCTCATTGCGAGCCACTTGTTGAGCGCCGAAGGTGCTCAGCGCAGGGCTCGCAATGAGCGCTGAAGGTGCTTGCATTGGGTGGCAAACAGCATTGCCAGCCTTAACATTTTATTCCCGTAATTTTTGACGGGCAAATAGCTAGTAATAATAATAATGGTAGTTGTATGTTCAAAGACAGTAAGTAGGTAGACTTTAATAGTCCAGCACCATGCTCAGTACCTGTTTTTGAGAACCACTGTTCCAGAGTGTTCCCCAAGCTCCCCTCAATGACCTTCTTGGTGTCCCTTAGGTATCAGCTATTTTATATACCACATGTTCTCCCAGAAGCTTACCCACAGACTTTTTAGCTGGAACACTCTTAAGATCGAAGGAACAACTACTGAGAACCACGTACTCTTTGATATAGAAGGACCGACTGTTGAGAACCTCTGCTGTAGAGTGTCCGCCAAGCACCTGCTCACTACCCCCTTGGTGTACCTTAAGTATCAGCTACTTCATATACCACATGCGCCCCCCCCCACCCACCTTGTATACACCAGGAACTTACCCACAGGCTTGTTAACTGGAACATTCCCAAGGTAGAAGACATGAAAGCGCTGAACTAACTCATTCTTAGGAGCTGGAAACTCAACTGTAGAGAGACCAGAGAAATGTTGTAGGATGATATAGACTGTAACACAGAATGTTTCAGGGAATATCCCAGGGATCCTACCTTGGAAAGGAATGTCAACCATTCTAGACTGATCCAAGAAGAGGCCGCCCATGAGGGAGCGAGTGCTGCGCCTCTCGGCCATGATCTGTGGAGAGAGAACTTGTGAGCACACAGGGATCCTAGGAGTCTCTAGGCCGTGTCCTCCATATGTTATAATACAACAAATGTTAATGAGAATCTCCAAGCTTTTAAATGGAACTTGAAGTAAGGAAAACTGAAGTGGAAATTAAAGGGCCAGTGTAATCTTTTCTATGATACTGTGCACACGTGTTTTTAATGTTAATGAACGGTGAACTAGAGAGAGATCTAACTTGAAAAACCCTTACACTGTCCCTTTAAATACTTTAATAATGTAATAGAGACATGATGCATGTTCGGGATAAGCGGCCTCTCACCCGGGAGCACACGCCATGCAAGCCAGTCGCTATGGCCTTGGCCGGGGCCTCACATCGGAACACGTGACATTTCAGGAGCTGAGTCAGTTTGTCCCTTGCAACGTAAGCAAAGTCCCTGGAAGTAGATTGGAAAAGTGAAAAGAAGAGAGCAACACCCAGGATAGAGAGAAGATGCACCAGGGAGGAAAAAGAGCACAGGAAAGAGTCGGAGAGGTGGGTAAGATGCACTAAACTAGCAAGAAGAGAGGGTGCTTATATTATCTATAGAAAGGGTAATAGGTCACATAGACAGGTGAAACAACTAAAGAGACAGAGGAAGAGGAAAGCACCGAGAATAAGACCATACTGTACCTCTCTCTGAGACCATCAGGAGCATGAAAAGCAAAACAGGCATTAGAGACAATTGGGAGGGTGGGAGAGAGAGAGAAAGAGAGAGAACAGACACCGCTGACAATCACAAGGACCTTCTCTATATCCTGGACTAAAGACATTTATTGGATCCTTAGATTCCTTCCTTAGTGCAGAAATAAATCTGAGTGGGCAAAGCATGGCTCCTCCAGGTAAGAGACGGCTCCCTCAGCTATCAGAGGAATCCTGGTGTGCTAAGGATGGCTCCTCCAGGTAAGGGAGAAATCTGGTTGGACAAGGCATGGCTCCTCCAGGTAAGGGAGAAATCTGGTTGGACAAGGTATGGCTCCTCCAGGTAAGGGAGAAATCTGGTTGGACAAGGCATGGCTCCTCCAGGTAAGGGAGGTATCCGGGTGGCCTAGGGATGGCTCCTCCAGGAAAAGGAGGAATCTAGGTGGGCAAGGCATGGCTCCTCCAGGTAAGGGAGAAATCTGGTTGGACAAGGCATGGCTCCTCCAGGTAAGGGAGAAATCTGGTTGGACAAGGCATGGCTCCTCCAGGTAAGGGAGAAATCTGGTTGGACAAGGCATGGCTCCTCCAGGTAAGGGAGGTATCCGGGTGGCCTAGGGATGGCTCCTCCAGGAAAAGGAGGAATCTAGGTGGACAAGGTATGGCTCCTCCAGGTAAGGGAGAAATCTGGTTGCACAAGGCATGGCTCATCCAGGTAAGGGAGGTATCCGGGTGGCCTAGGGATGGCTCCTCCAGGAAAAGGAGGAATCTAGGTGGACAAGGTATGGCTCCTCCAGGTAAGGGAGAAATCTGGTTGGACAAGGCATGGCTCCTCCAGGTAAGGGAGGTATCCGGGTGGCCTAGGGATGGCTCCTCCAGGAAAAGGAGGAATCTAGGTGGGCAAGGCATGGCTCCTCCAGGTAAGGGAGAAATCTGGTTGGACAAGGCATGGCTCCTCCAGGTAAGGGAGAAATCTGGTTGGACAAGGCATGGCTCCTCCAGGTAAGGGAGAAATCTGGTTGGACAAGGCATGGCTCCTCCAGGTAAGGGAGGTATCCGGGTGGCCTAGGGATGGCTCCTCCAGGAAAAGGAGGAATCTAGGTGGAAAAGGTATGGCTCCTCCAGGTAAGGGAGAAATCTGGTTGCACAAGGCATGGCTCATCCAGGTAAGGGAGGTATCCGGGTGGCCTAGGGATGGCTCCTCCAGGAAAAGGAGGAATCTAGGTGGACAAGGTATGGCTCCTCCAGGTAAGGGAGAAATCTGGTTGGACAAGGCATGGCTCCTCCAGGTAAGGGAGGTATCCGGGTGGCCTAGGGATGGCTCCTCCAGGAAAAGGAGGAATCTAGGTGGGTAAGGGATGGATACTCCATTCCCCCCCATACTCTGCTCCCACACATCTCCCATTAAACCCGCCACACACTCCTTCCAGCCAGTTCACATATCTCATTACTTGTAGTCCTCTCATTTCCGCTACACCAAAAAAACGTCTCCCAGACGGGTGACAAAAGACACAATAAGGGAACGCTCTATAATGTCGGTTTCTTACCTCCCGTCGTCTCTCCCCACTCCCCACACTCGAATGCTGACAATTGGCTGAGAGTGAAACAGAGTTTGTCCTGACGGGTCAAACAGCTTCAGAGAGTCTTCATCCAGAACCAGGAGCATGTCCTTACCCTGCGGCACACAGGGCGACAGTAAGAGAGAGCACACAGACAGCAGGAGATAGATAGAAGTAATACAAGAGAGCACCCATCACACACACAACACAAGTGTAAGAGAGCACTAAGGCAGCAGGAGACAGATAGAAGTAATACAAGAGAGCACCCATCACACACACAACACAAGTGTAAGAGAGCACACAGACAGCAGGAGACAGATATAAGTAATACAAGAGAGCACGCATCACACACACAACACAAGTGTAAGAGAGCACACAGACAGCAGGAGACAGATAGAAGTAATACAAGAGAGCACCCATCACACACACAACACAAGTGTAAGAGAGCACACAGACAGCAGGAGATAGATAGAAGTAATACAAGAGAGCACCCATCACACACACAACACAAGTGTAAGAGAGCACACAGACAGCAGGAGACAGATAGAAGTAATACAAGAGAGCACGCATCACACACACAACACAAGTGTAAGAGAGCACACAGACAGCAGGAGACAGATAGAAGTAATACAAGAGAGCACCCATCACACACACAACACAAGTGTAAGAGAGCACACAGACAGCAGGAGACAGATAGAAGTAATACAAGAGAGCATAGATACCACGACATATACAAGAGCACACCATTACACAAAAGGCGAGATTAAGACAGCAGGAGACAGACAGCAAGAGAGAGCACCAATCACACACACAACATGAGAGTAAGGGAGATCACACCTACAGCAAGAGACAGACCGCGTGAATGCCAGAGCTCACAAATCACACACAAACATGAGAGTAAGAAAGAGCACACAGCCAGCAAGAATGAGAATGCGCACCAATGACACACAATGTGACAGTAAGAGAGTTTTTGTGGTTGTGTAGTTGTGTCTCACCTGGGTCAGGTTGTGTAGTTGGAACTCACCTGTGTCAAGTTGTGGTTGTGTAGGGACAGTTGTCTGATACAGTTGTTAACAGCGACACTGCTTCTCCCCGGAGCCAGATCCTCCTCGGTCATCTCAACCCATCCGAGAGAGTGCACGGGAAACATCTGAAAGAGACACATAGAGAATGCACGGTGAACAATAAGTGCATAAAGAATCGAAAGAGACTGTACTGATGAGCAAGAGACTGACCTGTGTGACTGATTCAGACGCCATCAGAGGTTCATTTTCATTAGACGGCTGAGAAGAGCTTTATTAAAAAAAAGAAAAAAAAAGACAGGCAATAAAACCAGATTTGCCAGATCTGATGTCACAAGAGAAACAGACGCTCTCTTGTGACATCTTTAGCTTAAACAGACACTAACAGAAACTCTCAATTCAAATGTAAAGTTAAATAAATTAGAGAAAAAAAGATTTCCCCATAAAAAGAAAAATATATATTTTTACTTGACACACCCTCTCCTGCCGAACACCCTGCCCCACCTTCCTCATTAGCACATGTACAAATCCCACCCACACTCATGTTAATCTCCCCAGCACATACATGTAACTCACCTGATACTCAGGGTGTTGATATGGATGGTCGCCTCCTCCAGGTCATTCCGATCAAGCTCTGAAAGCTCCTCCTGGGAGGTCACATCCTGCCAGGAGAATTGTGGGAATAAGGAGGAGGAGATGAGAATGGAAACATAGCCTAAGAATTACCGATGAACATGGAGTGCCAAAATGGTGGGGTCACCCACAATCCTCCATCACATTTATATAAAAGTACAGAAGGGACCTCCCACTCACAATAATAGCTACACAGCCCATCTTGACCCTCTCTTACCTCAACTTCCTCAGTGGGGGTATGTTCTGGTGGGTACAGTTTTGGTTCTCCATTGCAGAGCTCTGAGGGAGGTTCCCATTGTGTGGTGCCAGTTGGTACATGCCAGTAGTAAGTGCCAGAGGTGTCCTGCACTCTCATCCACCCCGAGGGCAGGTCTGAGTCAGTCTCCAGAGAGTTGCGGGTCCAGAAGGAGTCTGTGGAGGAGGAAGCATTGAGTATGAGTGTTCTGTGCTCACTCTAGACAGGTGCTAATGAAGTGCACCCAACTAGTTATTCACTCCATGTATCAATAAAAGGATGGGGGGAATTTGTGATAGAAAAAAGGAGCCACCTGGAGAATGAGTCTGGTGGAATTAATCCTAGAAGGACCCAACCGAACCGAAGAGGACCCAACCAAACCGAAGAGGACCCAACCAAACCGAAGAGGACCCAACCAAACCGAAGAGGACCCAACCGAACCGAAGAGGACCCAACCAAACCGAAGAGGACCCAACCAAACCGAAGAGGACCCAACCAAACCGAAGAGGACCCAACCGAACCGAGGAGGACCCAACCGAACCGAGGAGGACCCAACCGAACCGAGGAGGACCCAACCGAACCGAGGAGGACCCAACCGAACCGAGGAGGACCCAACCGAACCGAGGAGGACCCAACCGAACCGAGGAGGACCCAACCGAACCGAGGAGGACCCAACCGAACCGAGGAGGACCCAACCTTACTGTTCCCTCACGCACTGGATATGTGTGCTCAGTATGAGGTTCTAGACAGGCACTAATGCCATACACCCAACTGACTAGCAAGGTGTTAGCATACCAATAACAGGATTGAATTCATTGCTTTCCCCTTTAGAGGCAATTGGTAAGGTTTCAATGTTTTTTTTTTTTCTTCCTCTAGACCAATTAACAACTAATCCGCATATTACAGATAAGAGGAGATCTTAAAAGGTTGAACTTGATACACTAGAAGTCTTTTTTCAACCACTACGTAACTATGAAAAAGGAGCCATCCGGATACTGTGTGTAGTGGAACCAAACCAAGGAGAACCGAACCAAGGAGGACCCAGCCCAACCGAACCAAGGAGAAGAAACACTGAACTCAAACACTGACCTGTATCATCAGGGGATCCATACGAAGGGCTTCCTTGGGAAAGCGTTGCCCAGCTGGAGTCCTCGTCACTCCCCGCAGTGTTTCTCATGCCAAACAAAAGGCTGGCACTGCGGCCAGCCTCGCGTGGCCCCTCATTGGCTTCTCTTGTTCCTTCCTGCCCCCGGAGCTCTAGTACCTCAGAGCTAAACTCGGACGTCTCGGTAGTGATGGGGTCGGTCATTTCGCTTTGAGCCGGTGTGAGATCCTCATAATCCTCATCTCCGTCCTGGATGAGCAATGGAGCGTTCATCGTGGCGCTCAGATTGGCGGAGTTAAGAGCGGTCACCTCCCGCTGTTTGTCCTCCTTGTCCTGGTTCCGGTTGGTCCAGTCCTTGTTTACACTGTCCAGGTCCGGGTTACAGTTCTGATCCTCCTTGCCATTCTCAGCCGCTTTCCGTAGTTGGTTCTGACCTTCCTTTAACCACTTGAGGTTGGTCCGGTCGGACGGGGCTCCACCCCCCAGCTCAGCACTGACCAGACCCATGGCACTCTGCAGGTCAGTGTGTGCGTAAATCTGGCGGCTCTTAGGAGACAGGAGGTCGTTGTGCGAGGAGAGGAGGCTCAAGGTCAGAGCAGACACTGGACTCTGGTCACTCAGAGGGCCGGACATGGTCACTTGAAGCCTGAGGAGGAACGAGAGGGACAATTAGTGATACAGAAAGCGCCCAAACAACCTCCGACCTCCAAACCGTGATACAGAGAGCGTGCAAACAACCTCCTGCCTCACAACCGTGATACGGAGAGGCTACAAACAACCTCCGGCCTCCAAACCGTGATACAGAGAGCTTTTAAACAACCTCCTGCCTCACAACCGTGATACGGAGAGGCCACAAACAACCTCCGGCCTCACAACCGTGATACAGAGAGCGTGCAAACAACCTCCGGCCTCACAACCGTGATACGGAGAGGCCACAAACAACCTCCGGCCTCACAACCGTGATACAGAGAGCGTGCAAACAACCTCCGACCTCCAAACCGTGACACATTGAGCGTGCAAACAACCTCCGGCCTCACAACCGTGATACGGAGAGGCCACAAACAACCTCCGGCCTCACAACCGTAATACAGAGAGCGTGCAAACAACCTCCGGCCTCACAACCGTGATACGGAGAGGCCACAAACAACCTCCGGCCTCACAACCGTGATACGGAGAGGCTACAAACAACCTCCGGCCTCACAACCGTGATACAGAGAGCGTGCAAACAACCTCCGACCTCCAAACCGTGATACATTGAGCGTGCAAACAACCTCCGGCCTCACAACCGTGATACGGAGAGGCCACAAACAACCTCCGGCCTCACAACCGTGATACAGAGAGCGTGCAAACAACCTCCGGCCTCACAACCGTGATACGGAGAGGCCACAAACAACCTCCGGCCTCACAACCGTGATACGGAGAGGCCACAAACAACCTCCGGCCTCACAACCGTGATACAGAGAGCGTGCAAACAACCTCCGACCTCCAAACCGTGATACATTGAGCGTGCAAACAACCCCCGGCCTCACAACCGTGATACGGAGAGGCCACAAACAACCTCCGGCCTCACAACCGTAATACAGAGAGCGTGCAAACAACCTCCGGCCTCACAACCGTGATACGGAGAGGCCACAAACAACCTCCGGCCTCACAACCGTGATACGGAGAGGCCACAAACAACCTCCGGCCTCACAACCGTGATACAGAGAGCGTGCAAACAACCTCCGACCTCCAAACCGTGATACATTGAGCGTGCAAACAACCCCCGGCCTCACAACCGTGATACGGAGAGGCCACAAACAACCTCCGGCCTCACAACCGTGATACAGAGAGCGTGCAAACAACCTCCGACCTCCAAACCGTGATACATTGAGCGTGCAAACAACCTCCGGCCTCACAACCGTGATACGGAGAGGCCACAAACAACCTCCGGCCTCACAACCGTAATACAGAGAGCGTGCAAACAACCTCCGGCCTCACAACCGTGATACGGAGAGGCCACAAACAACCTCCGGCCTCACAACCGTGATACGGAGAGGCCACAAACAACCTCCGGCCTCACAACCGTGATACAGAGAGCGTGCAAACAACCTCCGACCTCCAAACCGTGATACATTGAGCGTGCAAACAACCTCCGGCCTCACAACCGTGATACGGAGAGGCCACAAACAACCTCCGGCCTCACAACCGTAATACAGAGAGCGTGCAAACAACCTCCGGCCTCACAACCGTGATACGGAGAGGCCACAAACAACCTCCGGCCTCACAACCGTGATACGGAGAGGCCACAAACAACCTCCGGCCTCACAACCGTGATACAGAGAGCGTGCAAACAACCTCCGACCTCCAAACCGTGATACATTGAGCGTGCAAACAACCCCCGGCCTCACAACCGTGATACGGAGAGGCCACAAACAACCTCCGGCCTCACAACCGTGATACGGAGAGGCCACAAACAACCTCCGGCCTCACAACCGTGATACAGAGAGCGCCCAAACTACAAACAATTACTCCCTGGGGTCTGAGCATGCCCACTTGTTTTATAAACAATTTACTCTGAGTCTCAGGGCATAATCAGCAATTACTGGCAATAATCTGCAGTCTGCAGAAAGGCTGACTTCAATGTAAAAAAAAATAATGTTAAATTTAAAATGTCTCCACCACATGTAAGGTGAATGGAGGAGACAGCTTTGTCTAGAAGACTCAAAATTTATATCAACACAATGCTCTTCATTGTCTGGAAACTTGCTGTGTTAAAGTGGTTTCCCTAGTCTATGAGCATCTGCTGTGGGGAAGCCTATGAATGATTCTTTGGCCTTTATCTAATCAGATTACTTAAAAAAATGTTTCAGCCAAACCCCTCTACCCATCACTTTATCAGGGTGGAAACAATAATTATTATTTATTTATAAAGCTCCGCCATTTACCGTACCAAGTAGAATAGAGATCAAACAAATGGGTCGCTGCTCCGAAGAGCTTACAATCAACTCAACTGGAGGCCAATACTTTAATGTTTGGAAGTGAACTAGTAACAATCATTAGGTTTGAATGGTATCACTGCTCAATACATAAATCACACATCTACTACTGGTTGGATGTGAAGTCTCATACTAACCAATCAGTAACATTCTACGTCTCATGTCTCTGTCTCCTTGGGCGTCTCATGTCACGTGCCTGTCTCCTTGGGCGTCTCATGTCACGTGCCTGTCTCCTTGGGCGTCTCATGTCACGTGCCGGTCTCCTTGGGCGTCTCATGTCACGTGTCCGTCTCCTTGGGCGTCTCATGTCACGTGTCCGTCTCCTTGGGCGTCTCATGTCACGTGTCCGTCTCCTTGGGCGTCTCATGTCACGTGTCCGTCTCCTTGGGCGTCTCATGTCACGTGTCCGTCTCCTTGGGCGTCTCATGTCACGTGTCCGTCTCCTTGGGCGTCTCATGTCACGTGTCCGTCTCCTTGGGCGTCTCATGTCACGTGTCCGTCTCCTTGGGCGTCTCATGTCACGTGTCCGTCTCCTTGGGCGTCTCATGTCACGTGTCCGTCTCCTTGGGCGTCTCATGTCACGTGTCCGTCTCCTTGGGCGTCTCATGTCACGTGTCCGTCTCCTTGGGCGTCTCATGTCACGTGTCCGTCTCCTTGGGCGTCTCATGTCACGTGTCCGTCTCCTTGGGCGTCTCATGTCACGTGTCCGTCTCCTTGGGCGTCTCATGTCACGTGTCCGTCTCCTTGGGCGTCTCATGTCACGTGTCCGTCTCCTTGGGCGTCTCATGTCACGTGTCCGTCTCCTTGGGCGTCTCATGTCACGTGTCCGTCTCCTTGGGCGTCTCATGTCACGTGTCCATCTCCTTGGGCGTCTCATGTCACGTGTCCGTCTCCTTGGGCGTCTCATGTCACGTGTCCGTCTCCTTGGGCGTCTCATGTCACGTGTCCGTCTCCTTGGGCGTCTCATGTCACGTGTCCGTCTCCTTGGGCGTCTCATGTCACGTGTCCGTCTCCTTGGGCGTCTCATTTCACGTGTCCGTCTCCTTGGGCGTCTCATGTCACGTGCCCGTCTCCTTGGGCGTCTCATGTCACGTGCCCGTCTCCTTGGGCGTCTCATGTCACGTGTCTGTCTCCTTGGGCGTCATCTGTTACGTGTCTGTCTCCTTGGGCGTCTCATTTCACGTGTCCGTCTCCTTGGGCGTCTCATGTCACGTGCCTGTCTCCTTGGGCGTCTCATGTCACGTGCCTGTCTCCTTGGGCGTCTCATGTCACGTGCCTGTCTCCTTGGGCGTCTCATGTCACGTGCCTGTCTCCTTGGGCGTCTCATGTCACGTGTCTGTCTCCTTGGGCGTCTCATGTCACGTGTCTGTCTCCTTGGGCGTCTCATGTCACGTGTCTGTCTCCTTGGGCGTCTCATGTCACGTGTCTGTCTCCTTGGGCGTCTCATGTCATGTGTCTGTTTCATTGGGCTTCTCATTATTATTAATATTATTAACTTTTATTTGTAACGAGCCAACATATTCCGTAGCGCTGTACAGGGGAAGACATCGGGGAAAATACAATATTAACAGCTGAAGAAAGTGTTTTGAGCTTAGAATCTTTGTAGAAATGTATTTTTCCCAAAGCACCCTACAAGATTGCAAACTCGCTACTTACAATATAAAGGGGATAGAAGAGGCAGAAACCTGGGGGGAAAAGATAAGGAAGAGCAGGGTCAGGGAGGAGGTGAAAGCTTGCTTAGGTGGGAAGGTGGGAAAACTTGGAAAGGTTTTTTCAATTTACTGGTAGAGGGAAGGTATCTCATAGAGAGTCATTTGAGGTGACTGGCTCCAGTATGTAATATGTTATCTGCCCCTAGTAGTAAGATAATATAGCCCGCATGTGGTAAAGTCGGAAGTTAGCTTTACAGAGTGGTGGAGGGTGCATTTTAGACACAGAGGGGCAAAACACAAACACAGTTAGCAGCCCTGGGGGCTGAGCATGGCAGATGAGAGGAGGGAATGAGTAAGGGTTGAAAGATATATCTCCAGGAGCCTGCAAACTAAGCAGGGAGAGGAGATGAGATGCCTATGAGCTTCAGATAATGACTGGAGAAAGGAAAGGAACTTGTGGGAGAGGAGCAGAGGGGAGGAAAGCAGGGAAAGATAGATGTAAACAGGGTTGGAGACATAATGTGGAGTGAATGAGGAGGCTAGTCTGAGACAAAAGCAGGAGCTGATGACAAGGAAGGAAGTAAAAGGAAACATAGCGGAGAATCTAAGAGGAATAAGTAGGGATAGTAATCATGTGCAGTTGATTGATCAGGTGCAAGTAACTTGAGTGATCACATAAATTAAAGCTAGCCAGGGGTTGGTGGGAGAGGGGCAGGGAGGGAGGGGATTGCTGGCTGTGTTCAGAGGCCCAGAAAGTGAGTTCAGAGAAGGTCTGAAAGTCTCATATCATATGTCTGTCTCATTGGGCGTCTCCTATCATATGATGTTATTAAAGAATTCTGTACATTATCAAAGTACATTTGTGAGTGCTCCACCCCCGAGGAACCCATGTAGGCAGAGCATCCTAACCAATGAGCTGTGATTGTGTCCTAGCCAATCAGCTGTCAGTATCACTACTGCAGACAGTGAGAGGAAAACAGACACATTATTATTATCTACCTCTGATTGGCCACAGGAAATTATGAATTTTATGCTAAATTAGCTTGTATTTTAAAGGCTGATCCTTCTTACACTCACCTGAAAAAAAATGCTGCAGTCTTCACAGTAAGTTTATTGATGCTTATTTTGGGATTCTCCTTTATCAGATGCATCAGAAACCAGGAAAGTTCCAGTCCTCTAATAGGTCACGGATATCTGGGTCATGTGACCGTGCTGCTTTTGGGATTTCAATAACCAGATCAAACCTTTAGCTCAGCCTTAAAGGGCCAATGAAGGGATGTTGTATTCTTTGTGGCATCTTACAGAGGGTGTTAGATAATGCTGAGTAGTGTTCTGAAAATAAATCTCCTGTAGCAGAATAAACTGCTTTGAATATACAGTGGTTTGCAAAAGTATTCACCCCCCTGACTTTTTACCTATGTTGTTACATTACAGCCTTAAGCTCAACGTTTTGTTAATCTGAATTTTATGTGGTGTATCAGAACACAATAGTCTAAGTGGGTGAAGTGAAATGAGAAAAATATTTACATAAAACTATTTAAAAAAAATAGAAAACAGAAATTAGTCCTGTGCGTATGTATTCACCCCCTTTGTTATTAAGCCCATAAACAGCTCTGGTGCAACCAATTACCTTCAGAAGTCACATAATTAGTGAAATGATGTCCACCTGTGTGCAATCTAAGTGTCACATGACATATACACACCTTTTTTGAAAGACCCCAGAGGCTGCAACACCTAAGCAAGAGGCACCACTAACCAAACACTGCCATGAAGACCAAGGAACTGTCCAAACAAGTAAAGACAATGTTGTTGAGAAGTCAGGGTTAGGTTGTAAAAAAATATCCAAATCTTTGATGATCCCCAGGAGCACCATCAAACCTATCATAACCAAATGGAAAGAACATGGCGCAACAGCAAACCTGCCAAGAGACGGCCGCCCACCAAACCTCACGGACCGGGCAAGGAGGGCAGTAATCAGAGAGGCAGCACAGAGACCTAAGGTAACCCTGGAGGAGCTGCAGAGATCCATAGCAGAGATTGGAGTATCTGTACATAGGACGACAATAAGCCGTACGCTACATAGAGTTGGGCTTTATGGCAGAGTGGCCAGAAGGAAGCCATTACTATCAGCAAGAAACAAAATGGCATGTTTTGAGTTTGCGAAAAGGCATGTGGGAGACTCCCAAAATGTATGGAGGACAGAATCACCAAAAATACGAAAAAGAGTTGTAATGGAGATTTTGTTTAAATGGAACGGTTTCAACATGTTAGCAATATGATGTTAGTTATAAGACAACTTGTGGACTATGTTTTTCATTATTCTTTTCGTTTTGTCATTGCAATTCCAGAACTTCTCAATAAAATTTATGTTATAAAAAAAAAAAAAATGTATGGAGGAAGGTGCTCTGGTCTGATGAGACTAAAAGAACACCATCCCCTGAAACATGGCGGTGGCAGCATCATGCTGTGGGGATGGGACTGGGAAACTGGTCAGAGTTGAGGGAAAGATGGATGGTGCTAAATACAGGGATATGAGCAAAACCTGCACCACTCTGTGCGTGATTTGAGGCTAGGACGGAGGGTCACCTTCCAGCAGGACAGTGACCCCAAACACACGGCTAAAGCAACACTTGGGGGGTTTATGGGAAACATGTAAATGTGTTGGAATGGCCGAGTCACAGCCCAGACCTCAAGCCAATAGGAAATCTGTGGTCAGACTTAAAGATTGCTGGTCACAAGCGCAAACCATCCAACATGAAGGAGCTGGAGCAGTTTTGCAAGGAGGGAATTGGCAAAGATCCCAGTGGTAAGATGTGGTGAGCCCAAAGCGACTTGGAGCTGTGATTGCCGCAAAAGGAGGCGCTACAAAGTATTGACTTTAGGGGGTGAATAGTTATGCACAGGGACTTCTTCTGTTATTTTGTCCCATTTGTTGTTTGCTTCACAATAATAATAAAAAAAACATCTTCAAAGTTGTGGCATGTTCTGTAACTAAATGATGCAAACCCTCAGACAATCCATGTTACTTCCAGGTTGTGAGGCAACAAAACACGAAAAATGCCAAGGGAGGTGAATACTTTTGCAACTGGGAGCTTGTCCCTGTCAGGCAATGTGCAGCCGTACAGCTGTAGGAGTCCTAAGTGTCAGAAAATGAGAGCTAGTTCCTTTGCCGTTTCCAATAAGTTGTCCTACATATTTCATCATGAAGGCGCGTGGACAATGTTATAACACAGGATGCCTAGTCCTAGAGAGAGCAGCCTCTTAGTCCAGGGGTGGCAAAGTTCGGTCCTGGAGGGCCACACACTGGATTTGAAGATATCCTTTCTGAACGCAGGGGAGTCAATCAGGATGACTGAATAAGAGATTGACTCACCTGTGCGCAGCAGTGATATCATCCAATCCAGGCCTGCATGTGGCCCTCAAGACTGAACTTGCCTACCACTTCTGTAGTCTATCAGTCAGGTCTCACTCAGTGATCCAGCCCAGAAATACCAGGCAATCCTAGCCTAAGCAGGAGAAACAGAAAACCCAAGACGTACGTTTATGCCTTAATTGGGCCTCGTCAATGCGGTGCAGCAGTTTCATCTACACCCTACTGTACGGTTTCTCCTACTCGGGGTACAATTGCCTGGTATTTTTGGGCTGATATATGACAAGGGGCTGCTCTATGTGGGTTATCATGACCATGAATGATGAACTGAGGATTCTGATCCTGTTTTTCGTTACTTTTTGAATTAGAGAAAAACCACCTGTAGACACCCTGAAGAAGTCACGTTGAGTAGGTAAGGGCCAGTACCTAGCAACCATTTAATGACTTCACATGACCGGAATAAAAGAGAAGAGCAACAACTAATGGCCCAATCACTACAGGTAATAATCACATGTGGACCAGTCTCATCATATCGGACTACACCAGAAGCAGCTCAAGGTGCCACCTACATATTACATAGATAAGTCACACGCCTTACAGAGTTGTCCTTATTGAACATCCAGTATGTGGGCATGGGGAAGGGGGGAGCAAGGCGTGAACACCCCCATACAGTGGATATAAAAAGTCTACACACCCCTGTTAAAATGTCAGGTTTCTGTGCTGTAAAAAAATGAGACAAAGATAAATCATTTCAGAACTTTTTCCACCTTTAATGAGACCTATAAACTGTACAACTCAATTGAAAAACAAACTGAAATCTTTTAGGTGGAGGGAAGAAAAAAAAAAAAAAAAAGAAAAATAATGTATATGCATAAGTCTGCACACCCTCTAATAACTGGGGATGTAGCTGTGTTTAGAATTAAGCAATCACATTCCAAATCGTGTTAAAAAGGAGTCAGCATACACCTGCCATCATTTAAAGTGCCTCTGATTAACCCCAAATAAAGTTCAGCTGCTCTAGTTGGTCTTTCCTGAAATTTTCTTAGTCGCATCCCACAGCAAAAGCCATGGTCCACAGAGAGCTTCCAAAGCATCAGAGGGATCTCATTGTTAAAAGGTATCAATCAGGAGAAGGGTACAACATTTCCAAGAATTTCCAAGGCATTAGATATACCATGGAACACAGTGAAGACAGTCATCATCAAGTGGAGGAAACATGGCACAACAGTGACATTACCAAGAACTGGAGCTCCCTCCAAAATTGATAAAAAAACGAGAAGAAAACTACTCTGGGAGGCTACCAAGAGGCCTACAGGAACATTAAAGGAGCTGCAGGAATATCTGGCAAGTACTGGCTGTGTGGTACATGTGACAACAATCTCCCGTGTTCTTCATATGTCTGGGCTATGGGGTAGAGATGCAAGACGATGTCTGGGCTATGGGGTAGAGTGGCAAGACGATGTCTGGGCTATGGGGGAGAGTGGCAAGACGAAAGCCTTTTCTTACGAAGGCTACATTTTGCAAAAACACATCTGAAGTCTCCCAAAAGCATGTGGGAAAATGTGTTCTGGTCTGATGAAACCAAGGTTGAACTTTTTGGCCATAATTCCAAAAGATATGTTTGGCGCAAAAACAACACTGCACATCACCAAAAGAACACCATACCGACAGTGACGCATGGTGGGGGCTGTTTTTCTTCAGCTGGAAACTGGGGCCTTAGTTAAGATAGAGGGAATTGTGAACAGTTCCAAATACCAGTCAATATTGGCACAAAACCTTCAGGCTTCTGCTAGAAAGCTGAACATGAAGAGGAACTTCATCTGTCAGCACGACAACGACCCAAAGCATACATCCAAATCAACAAAGGAATGGTTTCACCAGAAGAAGATAAAAGTTTTGGAATGGCCCAGCCAGAGCCCAGACCTGAATCCGATTGTGATCTGAAGAGGGCTGTGCCCAGGAGATGCCCTCGCAATCTGACAGAGCAAAGAAGAGCGGGCAAATCTTGCCAAGTCAAAATGTGCGATGCTGATAAGACTCATACCCAAAAAGACTGAGTGCTGTAATAAAATCACAAGGTGCTTCAACAAAGTATTGGTTTAAGGGTGTGCATACTTATGCAACTTTATTATTTTATTATATTAAAAGATTTCAGTTTGTTTTTCAATTGAGTTGTACAGTTTATAGGTCACATTAAAGGTGGAAAAAGTTCTGAAATGATTTATCTTTGTCTCATTTTTTTACAACACAGAAACCTGACATTTTAACAGGGGTGTGTAGACTTTTTATATCCACTGTATATGGAAATCCAGACTTAGGCTCTCAACATTATGTTATGTAGCAAAAAAAATGAAATTAACTTTTCTTTACACACTAGTAACTTGCCCAACATGTCTTTTCCCCACCCCCCGCGCGCCTCACTCCCCTGTGTTTCCGTACAATAGCCTGTTACACAGAGCCATGCTATACACATACAGATCACATATATTAGCTGTCAGTGTTGTGAACGCTTACGATGTTGATCACACTTTGCGGCACACAGAGCCTCGCAAAGCCATAGACCATGCGGGACTTAGGCTGCAATGAGCGCCTTTAAGTCCTTGCGAAGGAAGACAAGCAGTTGAGACACGCGGGACTAATGAACGGTACGACTTAGGACCAAAACCCATACATGCACTGTGCGCCTCGCAAAATTACGACTTTAACGGCTGACCCACAGAACTGAAAAGACATGAAAAACACAACAAATATGCCTCAAAATTTACTTACACATTCACACAGTGGGAGAGGCGGGGGGCCTGCGAGTCAGGTTGCAACTTAATTTGACATTTGCAGTTTTTTCACAACCGACATAAAACTAGCCCGAAAGACGTACAAAAATAGCCCTAATCAGTAACACTTAATCCAAGCCACTAACATTTAACACAAGCCAGTAATACTCAAGCGCGAGGCCTATACACAGGGGGAGAGGCTTGCAATGAGCACCAAAGGCGCTCATTGTGAGCCACGTGATGAGCACCAAAGGTGCTCAGAGGGCCCATAGCCTCGCATTGTGTGGCAAACAGCATTGCTAGCTGTAACGGAACCCATCACTGTTTTACCCTGTTTTATGGTTATTTAATTCTTGGTTAAAATATGATCCTACTGTTATACTGTATGTATGTTGGTTTATGCTCTGCAGAATATTAGGCCAGACTATTGCAGACCTTGGCATAATAGATAATCCTATTACAGAGACTCCTCAAAAGATAAGGAAGTCTATTGTATAAAGTGTTTTCATTCTCAGACATAAGAACAAAGAAGGATGACCTAATCCATGTCTGATTGTATCAAAGTTGCCAGGTAGCCTCAGGGAGGTGTGACCCACCTATTGTCCCTCTCTTGTATGGCCAACTATGGGGGATGTGTATTGCCTGTGGGAAGAGATGTGTATATATATTTCTGCACAACAAAATAAAGTTAGTATTTCTGTGACTCCCAAATTGAGTGTCGTCCAATATGGGAGGTCGGGAATGGTGAGACTGTAGCATACCAGCGGAGATATTGGATTCGTGTTCCAACTCCGTTACACTAGCCTTACAATTTTACTCCCATCATTTTTGAGGGGCAATTTCCTAGTATGTATTTAAAAACAAGTCTTGTTTTCCACACTCCCAGAGCTGCCTACATGGCACAGTGTACCGCCTAGGCTCATATTTGCTTCCTTGTGCAGAGGACTACACATCCCATGATGCCTTTCTGCACAAACCGAATTCACAAATTGATACAATTTATTACCTGCATGTTATTGGCCAAAACCAATACTACATGTTGTGCTAATTTTATCAAAGATATCCAGGGTGTTAACTCTGAAAACAAACTGCTAGCAAACTCAAGAGATTTTTAGGTGAAGTTTATTAGTGCTCATTTTGGAATTGTTTTCATAATCCAGGAACCTTCCAGACACCTCGCTGGGCCAAGTGCAACATGTGCCGTGATCTGGGATCTTCTCTTATTATAATACTCTTGTCACATGACCGGGAAGGAGCGCACTAAACCTACTTATAGTCCTCGCTCAGTGATACTGTAACCACCTGCACACACCCATCTCACACTGACCTACCTATTGTATCTACCACCCAGGAACCAATGACTACTAAGAATACACCAAGCAGAGTAACGTCAAGGAAAAGATATCAGGGCTGGGTAACTAAGTTACTGTGAGACCACTGGGTAGAAGGATAACTGCACAACTGGGCAGGGTCTCATGATCACAACAGTGACGTGAACAACATGAGACCCAGGTAGTGTGAAGCTCCTCCCCATGAGCAATGTCAGCATGAGAGAAAACAGGAAGAAAGAGGGTGCTGCAGAAGGTAAGAATGGGGGGGAGATTACCAGTCTGTGACTTGCACCATTTATATTCCTTTTCCCAAAGACTCCATTTACATAGTTACAAAGTAATTCAGGTTTAAAAAAGACTTTCAGTCCATTGAGTTCAAACTTTTAAGATCTCCTCTGATCTGCAAAATGCAGATTAGACAACAATTTTTTTATTTTTTTATTAAACAATTTATTTATTTTTAATTAATAATTAATTCATTGATCCAGAGGAAGGCAAACAATAAAAAAACACAAGTGAAACTTAGCCAATTGTCTCAAAACGAAAAAAAAAATCATTCCTGCCCCAAGATACTGGTGGTCGGATTCCTCCCTGGATCAATACTCTTTCTCTAGTTATCGATGATAACCCTGAATTCCCTTTTTAAATTAGAAATAAATCCAGTCCCCTTTTAAAGTTATCTATCGAATCCGCAGTCACCATCTCCTCTGGTAGAGAATTCCACAGATTAACCACCCTTACTGTGAAGAACCCTTTTCTTTCTTTGAGGTGGAATCTTTTTACTTCTAACCTCAAGGGATGTCCTCTTGTCAGTTCAAAACCTCTTGGCACAAAAATCTCCCGTGACAAATCTTGGCGATTTGTATAGTGGCAGAATTATATCTTCTTCCCTGGCTTCTATACCCTTCTTAATACATGCTAATATTTTATTTGCCTTTGCAGCTGCTGCTTGGCTTTGAGCACTGTTACCTAGGTGGTTGTCCACAAGCTCCCAAATCCCTTTCAATATCTGATACCCCTAGATTTGCTCCATTAAGATTATAAATTGCATGGCTATTTTTCCTTCCCATTTCTTCGTATTAAATCTCATCTGCCATTTAGATGCCCATTCCTCAATTTTATGTAAATCCCTTTGGAGGGAAAGTACATCATTATCTGATTTAATTACCTTGCACAACTTTGTGTCATCAGCAAAAATGGAGAAATCACACTCCATCCCACTTGCAAGTCATTAATAAATATGTTAAAAAGGAGAGGACCTAATACTGAACCCTGAGGAACCCCACTTACATTAGTCCAATCGGAGTATGTTCCATTTACAACAACCCTTTGCTTCCTGTCTTTTAGCTCTCAATCCATGAGCAGATATTTACTGCAATTCCTGTATCTCTTAGTTTGCACAATAGTCTCCCATGTGGCACTGTATCAAAAGCCTTTACAAAATAGACTACATCCACTGAGTTGCCTTGATCCAGGTTCCTACTAACCTCCTCATAGAAACTAATTAGATTTGTTTGACATGACCTATCCCTCATGAGTGGCTCCTACTTATAATCCTGTTCAAATAGACATATTCTTGTATATTATCCCTTATTAACCCTTCTAAAAGCTTCCCCACTACATTGCAAACCTACACAACGCTACGGCTGCACCTCGGGGGAGCCTCCGAAAAAACGCTACGGCTGCACCTCGGAAAAAACGCTACGGCTGCACCTCGGAAAAAAAACGCTACGGCTGCACCTCGGAAAAAAAACGCTACGGCTGCACCTCGGAAAAAACGCTACGGCTGCACCTCGGAAAAAACGCTACGGCTGCACATCGGAAAAAACGCTACGGCTGCACATCGGAAAAAACGCTACGGCTGCACCTCGGAAAAAACGCTACGGCTGCACCTCGGGGGAGCCTCCGAAAAAACGCTACGGCTGCACCTCGGGGGAGCCTCTGAAAAAACGCTACGGCTGCACCTCGGGGGAGCCTCTGAAAAAACGCTACGGCTGCACCTCGGGGGAGCCTCTGAAAAAACGCTACGGCATCACCTCGGGGGATCCTACAAAACGCTACGGCATCACCTCGGGGGAGCCTACAAAACGCTACGGCTTTATCCTGTCATCCCATTGCTTCTGGATCCTTACATCCAGGGATATCAAAGGAATCCAAAGTCCAGATCTACATACCGTGGGACCCCAACACTGACAGCCTCATCAGATGGGGGCGGGGAGGGGCTGAGGAGGAGGGGCCGAGGAGGAGCAGGAAACCAGGCAAGGGAGGGGCAGGATTACAAGTAACGTTACCTGAGTAACAAGCTGCACGCTGACCATTCTCTGGACACTCAGACCCTGTGACGGAAGAGAAAAGTCAGCATGAGACACCGCACATACTGAGTGTATATACCTAGTGGTTCTCTCTCTGTGTATATACCTAGTGGTTCTCTCTCTCCCTCTCAGTGTATATACCTAGTGGTTCTCTCTCACCCTCTCAGTGTATATACCTAGTGGTTCTCTCTCTGCGTATATACCTAGTGGTTCTCTCTCTGCGTATATACCTAGTGGTTCTCTCTCTGCGTATATACCTAGTGGTTCTCTCTCTGCGTATATACCTAGTGGTTCTCTCTCTGCGTATATACCTAGTGGTTCTCTCTCTGCGTATATACCTAGTGGTTCTCTCTCTGCGTATATACCTAGTGGTTCTCTCTCTGCGTATATACCTAGTGGTTCTCTCTCAGTGTATATACCTAGTGGTTCTCTCTCTCTCTCAGTGTATATACCTAGTGGTTCTCTCTCTCAGTGTATATACCTAGTGGTTCTCTCTCTCAGTGTATATACCTAGTGGTTCTCTCTCTGCGTATATACCTAGTGGTTCTCTCTCTGCGTATATACCTAGTGGTTCTCTCTATCTCTCAGTGTATATACCTAGTGGTTCTCTCCCTCTCAGTGTATATACCTAGTGGTTCTCTCTCCCCCTCTCAGTGTATATACCTAGTGGTTCTCTCTCCCCCTCTCAGTGTATATACCTAGTGGTTCTCTCTCCCCCTCTCAGTGTATATACCTAGTGGTTCTCTCTCCCCCTCTCAGTGTATATACCTAGTGGTTCTCTCTCTCTCAGTGTATATACCTAGTGGTTCTCTCCCCCTCTCAGTGTATATACCTAGTGGTTCTCTCTCTCTCTCAGTGTATATACCTAGTGGTTCTCTCTCCCCCTCTCAGTGTATATACCTAGTGGTTCTCTCTCCCCCTCTCAGTGTATATACCTAGTGGTTCTCTCTCTCAGTGTATATACCTAGTGGTTCTCTCTCTCTCTCTCTCTCGGTGTATATACCTAGTGGTTCTCTCTCTCTCTCTCAGTGTATATACCTAGTGGTTCTCTCTCTCTCAGTGTATATACCTAGTGGTTCCCTCTCTCTCTCAGTGTATATACCTAGTGGTTCTCTCTCTCTCTCTCAGTGTATATACCTAGTGGTTCTCTCCCCCTCTCAGTGTATATACCTAGTGGTTCTCTCTCTCAGTGTATATACCTAGTGGTTCTCTCTCCCCCTCTCAGTGTATATACCTAGTGGTTCTCTCTCTCTCTCAGTGTATATACCTAGTGGTTCTCTCTCTCTCTCTCTCAGTGTATATACCTAGTGGTTCTCTCTCTCTCAGTGTATATACCTAGTGGTTCTCTCACTCTCAGTGTATATACCTAGTGGTTCTCTCTCTCAGTGTATATACCTAGTGGTTCTCTCTCTCAGTGTATATACCTAGTGGTTCTCTCTCTCTCTCTCAGTGTATATACCTAGTGGTTCTCTCTCTCTCAGTGTATATACCTAGTGGTTCCCTCTCTCTCTCAGTGTATATACCTAGTGGTTCTCTCTCTCTCTCAGTGTATATACCTAGTGGTTCTCTCTCTCTCTCAGTGTATATACCTAGTGGTTCGTTCTCTCTCAGTGTATATACCTAGTGGTTCTCTCCCCCTCTCAGTGTATATACCTAGTGGTTCTCTCCCTCTCAGTGTATATACCTAGTGGTTCTCTCTCTGTGTATATACCTAGTGGTTCTCTCTCCCTCTCAGTGTATATACCTAGTGATTCTCTCTCTCAGTGTATATACCTAGTGGTTCTCTCTCTCAGTGTATATACCTAGTGGTTCTCTCCCCCTCTCAGTGTATATACCTAGTGGTTCTCTCTCTCAGTGTATATACCTAGTGGTTCTCTCTCTCAGTGTATATACCTAGTGGTTCTCTCTCTCAGTGTATATACCTAGTGGTTCTCTCTCTCTGCGTATATACCTAGTGGTTCTCTCTCTCTGCGTATATACCTAGTGGTTCTCTCTCTGCGTATATACCTAGTGGTTCTCTCTCAGTGTATATACCTAGTGGTTCTCTCTCAGTGTATATACCTAGTGGTTCTCTCTCAGTGTATATACCTAGTGGTTCTCTCCCTCTCAGTGTATATACCTAGTGGTTCTCTCCCTCTCAGTGTATATACCTAGTGGTTCTCTCCCTCTCAGTGTATATACCTAGTGGTTCTCTCCCTCTCTCAGTGTATATACCTAGTGGTTCTCTCTCTCTCTCAGTATATATACCTAGTGGTTCTCCCCCTCTCAGTGTATATACCTAGTGGTTCTCTCCCCCTCTCAGTGTATATACCTAGTGGTTCTCTCTCTCTCTCAGTGTATATACCTAGTGGTTCTCTCTCTCAGTGTATATACCTAGTGGTTCTCTCCCTCTCAGTGTATATACCTAGTGGTTCTCTCCCTCTCAGTGTATATACCTAGTGGTTCTCTCCCTCTCAGTGTATATACCTAGTGGTTCTCTCTCTCTCAGTGTATATACCTAGTGGTTCTCTCTCTCTCAGTGTATATACCTAGTGGTTCTCTCTCTCTCAGTGTATATACCTAGTGGTTCTCTCTCTCTCAGTGTATATACCTAGTGGTTCTCTCTATCTCTCAGTGTATATACCTAGTGGTTCTCCCCCTCTCAGTGTATATACCTAGTGGTTCTCTCTCCCCCTCTCAGTGTATATACCTAGTGGTTCTCTCTCTCTCAGTGTATATACCTAGTGGTTCTCTCCCCCTCTCAGTGTATATACCTAGTGGTTCTCTCTCTCTCAGTGTATATACCTAGTGGTTCTCTCTCTCTCTCAGTGTATATACCTAGTGGTTCTCTCTCCCCCTCTCAGTGTATATACCTAGTGGTTCTCTCTCTCAGTGTATATACCTAGTGGTTCTCTCTCTCTCTCTCTCGGTGTATATACCTAGTGGTTCTCTCTCTCTCTCTCAGTGTATATACCTAGTGGTTCTCTCTCTCTCAGTGTATATACCTAGTGGTTCCCTCTCTCTCTCAGTGTATATACCTAGTGGTTCTCTCTCTCTCTCTCAGTGTATATACCTAGTGGTTCGTTCTCTCTCAGTGTATATACCTAGTGGTTCTCTCCCCCTCTCAGTGTATATACCTAGTGGTTCTCTCTCTCAGTGTATATACCTAGTGGTTCTCTCTCCCCCTCTCAGTGTATATACCTAGTGGTTCTCTCTCTCAGTGTATATACCTAGTGGTTCTCTCTCTCTCAGTGTATATACCTAGTGGTTCTCTCTCTCTCAGTGTATATACCTAGTGGTTCTCTCACTCTCAGTGTATATACCTAGTGGTTCTCTCTCTCAGTGTATATACCTAGTGGTTCTCTCTCTCTCTCTCAGTGTATATACCTAGTGGTTCTCTCTCTCTCAGTGTATATACCTAGTGGTTCCCTCTCTCTCTCAGTGTATATACCTAGTGGTTCTCTCTCCCCCTCTCAGTGTATATACCTAGTGATTCTCTCTCTCAGTGTATATACCTAGTGGTTCTCTCTCTCAGTGTATATACCTAGTGGTTCTCTCCCCCTCTCAGTGTATATACCTAGTGGTTCTCTCTCTCAGTGTATATACCTAGTGGTTCTCTCTCTCTGCGTATATACCTAGTGGTTCTCTCTCAGTGTATATACCTAGTGGTTCTCTCTCAGTGTATATACCTAGTGGTTCTCTCTCAGTGTATATACCTAGTGGTTCTCTCTCAGTGTATATACCTAGTGGTTCTCTCTCAGTGTATATACCTAGTGGTTCTCTCCCTCTCAGTGTATATACCTAGTGGTTCTCTCCCTCTCAGTGTATATACCTAGTGGTTCTCTCCCTCTCAGTGTATATACCTAGTGGTTCTCTCTCTCTCTCAGTGTATATACCTAGTGGTTCTCTCTCTCAGTGTATATACCTAGTGGTTCTCCCCCTCTCAGTGTATATACCTAGTGGTTCTCTCCCCCTCTCAGTGTATATACCTAGTGGTTCTCTCTCTCTCTCAGTGTATATACCTAGTGGTTCTCTCTCTCAGTGTATATACCTAGTGGTTCTCTCCCTCTCAGTGTATATACCTAGTGGTTCTCTCCCTCTCAGTGTATATACCTAGTGGTTCTCTCCCTCTCAGTGTATATACCTAGTGGTTCTCTCTCTCTCAGTGTATATACCTAGTGGTTCTCTCTCTCTCAGTGTATATACCTAGTGGTTCTCTCTCTCTCAGTGTATATACCTAGTGGTTCTCTCTCTCTCAGTGTATATACCTAGTGGTTCTCTCTCTCTCAGTGTATATACCTAGTGGTTCTCTCTATCTCTCAGTGTATATACCTAGTGGTTCTCCCCCTCTCAGTGTATATACCTAGTGGTTCTCTCTCTCTCAGTGTATATACCTAGTGGTTCGTTCTCTCTCTCTCTCTCAGTGTATATACCTAGTGGTTCTCCCCCTCTCAGTGTATATACCTAGTGGTTCTCTCCCTCTCAGTGTATATACCTAGTGGTTCTCTCTTTCTCTCAGTGTATATACCTAGTGGTTCTCCCCTTCTCAGTGTATATACCTAGTGGTTCCCTCTCTCTCTCAGTGTATATACCTAGTGGTTCACTCTCTCTCTCTGTGTATATACCTAGTGGTTCTCTCTTTCTCTCAGTGTATATACCTAGTGGTTCTCTCTCTCTCTCAGTGTATATACATAGTGGTTCTCTCTCTCTCTCAGTGTATATACCTAGTGGTTCTCTCTCTCAGTGTATATACCTAGTGGTTCTCTCAGTGTATATACCTAGTGGTTCTCTCAGTGTATATACCTAGTGGTTCTCTCTCTCAGTGTATATACCTAGTGGTTCTCTCTCAGTGTATATACCTAGTGGTTCTCTCTCAGTGTATATACCTAGTGGTTCTCTCTCTCAGTGTATATACCTAGTGGTTCTCTCTCTCAGTGTATATACCTAGTGGTTCTCTCTCCCTCTCAGTGTATATACCTAGTGGTTCTCTCCCTCTCAGTGTATATACCTAGTGGTTCTCTCTTTCTCTCAGTGTATATACCTAGTGGTTCTCCCCCTCTCAGTGTATATACCTAGTGGTTCTCTCTCCCTCTCTCAGTGTATATACCTAGTGGTTCTCTCTCTCTCTCTCAGTGTATATACCTAGTGGTTCCCTCTCTCTCTCAGTGTATATACCTAGTGGTTCTCTCTCCCTCTCAGTGTATATACCTAGTGGTTCTCCCCCTCTCAGTGTATATACCTAGTGGTTCTCTCAGTGTATATACCTAGTGGTTCACTCTCTCTCTCTGTGTATATACCTAGTGGTTCTCTCTTTCTCTCAGTGTATATAACTAGTGGTTCTCTCTCTCTCTCAGTGTATATACATAGTGGTTCTCTCAGTGTATATACCTAGTGGTTCTCTCTCTCAGTGTATATACCTAGTGGTTCTCTCTCAGTGTATATACCTAGTGGTTCTCTCTCAGTGTATATACCTAGTGGTTCTCTCTCTCAGTGTATATACCTAGTGGTTCTCTCTCTCAGTGTATATACCTAGTGGTTCTCTCTCTCAGTGTATATACCTAGTGGTTCTCTCTCTCAGTGTATATACCTAGTGGTTCTCTCTCCCTCTCAGTGTATATACCTAGTGGTTCTCCCTCTCTCAGTGTATATACCTAGTGGTTCTCCCCCTCTCAGTGTATATACCTAGTGGTTCTCTCTCTCTCTCTCAGTGTATATACCTAGTGGTTCTCTCTCCCTCTCAGTGTATATACCTAGTGGTTCTCTCTCCCTCTCAGTGTATATACCTAGTGGTTCTCTCTCCCTCTCAGTGTATATACCTAGTGGTTCTCTCTCCCTCTCAGTGTATATACCTAGTGGTTCTCCCCCTCTCAGTGTATATACCTAGTGGTTCTCTCTCTCTCTCAGTGTATATACCTAGTGGTTATCTCTCTCTCTCAGTGTATATACCTAGTGGTTCTCTCTCCCTCTCAGTGTATATACCTAGTGGTTCTCTCTCTCTCTCAGTGTATATACATAGTGGTTCTCTCTCTCTCTCAGTGTATATACCTAGTGGTTCTCTCTCTCTCTCAGTGTATATACCTAGTGGTTCTCTCTCTCTCTCTCAGTGTATATACCTAGTGGTTCTCTCCCTCTCAGTGTATATACCTAGTGGTTCTCTCTCTCTCAGTGTATATACCTAGTGGTTCTCTCTCTCTCAGTGTATATACCTAGTGGTTCTCTCTCTCTCAGTGTATATACCTAGTGGTTCTCTCTCTCTCAGTGTATATACCTAGTGGTTCTCTCTCTCTCAGTGTATATACCTAGTGGTTCTCTCTCTCTCAATGTATATACCTAGTGGTTCTCTCTCTCTCAGTGTATATACCTAGTGGTTCTCTCTATCTCTCAGTGTATATACCTAGTGGTTCTCCCCCTCTCAGTGTATATACCTAGTGGTTCTCCCCCTCTCAGTGTATATACCTAGTGGTTCTCCCCCTCTCAGTGTATATACCTAGTGGTTCTCTCTCTCTCAGTGTATATACCTAGTGGTTCTCTCTCTCTCAGTGTATATACCTAGTGGTTCTCTCTCTCTCAGTGTATATACCTAGTGGTTCTCTCTCTCTCAGTGTATATACCTAGTGGTTCTCTCTCAGTGTATATACCTAGTGGTTCTCCCCCTCTCAGTGTATATACCTAGTGGTTCTCTCTCCCTCTCAGTGTATATACCTAGTGGTTCTCCCCCTCTCAGTGTATATACCTAGTGGTTCTCTCTCTCTGTGTATATACCTAGTGGTTCTCTCTCTCTCAGTGTATATACCTAGTGGTTCTCTCTCTCTCAGTGTATATACCTAGTGGTTCTCCCCCTCTCAGTGTATATACCTAGTGGTTCTCCCCCTCTCAGTGTATATACCTAGTGGTTCTCCCCCTCTCAGTGTATATACCTAGTGGTTCTCCCCCTCTCAGTGTATATACCTAGTGGTTCTCCCCCTCTCAGTGTATATACCTAGTGGTTCTCTCTCTCTCAGTGTATATACCTAGTGGTTCTCCCCCTCTCAGTGTATATACCTAGTGGTTCTCCCCCTCTCAGTGTATATACCTAGTGGTTCTCTCTCTCTCTCAGTGTATATACCTAGTGGTTCTCTCTCCCTCTCAATGTATATACCTAGTGGTTCTCCCCCTCTCAGTGTATATACCTAGTGGTTCTCTCTCTCTCTCAGTGTATATACCTAGTGGTTCTCCCCCTCTCAGTGTATATACCTAGTGGTTCTCTCTCCCTCTCAGTGTATATACCTAGTGGTTCTCTCTCTCTCTCAGTGTATATACCTAGTGGTTCTCTCTCTCTCTCAGTGTATATACCTAGTGGTTCTCTCTCTCTCTCAGTGTATATACCTAGTGGTTCTCCCCCTCTCAGTGTATATACCTAGTGGTTCTCTCTCTCTCAGTGTATATACCTAGTGGTTCTCCCCCTCTCAGTGTATATACCTAGTGGTTCTCTCCCTCTCAGTGTATATACCTAGTGGTTCTCCCCCTCTCAGTGTATATACCTAGTGGTTCTCTCTCTCTCTCAGTGTATATACCTAGTGGTTCTCTCTCCCTCTCAATGTATATACCTAGTGGTTCTCCCCCTCTCAGTGTATATACCTAGTGGTTCTCTCTCTCTCTCAGTGTATATACCTAGTGGTTCTCCCCCTCTCAGTGTATATACCTAGTGGTTCTCTCTCCCTCTCAGTGTATATACCTAGTGGTTCTCTCTCTCTCTCAGTGTATATACCTAGTGGTTCTCCCCCTCTCAGTGTATATACCTAGTGGTTCTCTCTCTCTCAGTGTATATACCTAGTGGTTCTCCCCCTCTCAGTGTATATACCTAGTGGTTCTCTCCCTCTCAGTGTATATACCTAGTGGTTCTCTCTCTCTCTCTCAGTGTATATACCTAGTGGTTCTCTCTCTCTCTCTCAGTGTATATACCTAGTGGTTCTCTCTCTCTCAGTGTATATACCTAGTGGTTCTCTCCCCCTCTCAGTGTATATACCTAGTGGTTCTCCCCCTCTCAGTGTATATACCTAGTGGTTCTCTCTCCCTCTCAGTGTATATACCTAGTGGTTCTCTCTCTCTCTCAGTGTATATACCTAGTGGTTCTCTCTCTCTCTCAGTGTATATACCTAGTGGTTATCTCTCTCTCTCAGTGTATATACCTAGTGGTTCTCTCTCTCTCTCAGTGTATATACCTAGTGGTTCTCTCTCTCTCAGTGTATATACCTAGTGGTTCGTTCTCTCTCTCTCTCAGTGTATATACCTAGTGGTTCTCTCTCTCTCTCAGTGTATATACCTAGTGGTTCTCTCTCTCTCTCAGTGTATATACCTAGTGGTTCTCCCCCTCTCAGTGTATATACCTAGTGGTTCTCCCCCTCTCAGTGTATATACCTAGTGGTTCTCTCCCTCTCAGTGTATATACCTAGTGGTTCTCCCCCTCTCAGTGTATATACCTAGTGGTTCTCTCTCCCTCTCAGTGTATATACCTAGTGGTTCTCTCTCTCTCTCTCAGTGTATATACCTAGTGGTTCTCTCCCCCTCTCAGTGTATATACCTAGTGGTTCTCCCCCTCTCAGTGTATATACCTAGTGGTTCTCTCTCTCTCTCAGTGTATATACCTAGTGGTTCTCCCCCTCTCAGTGTATATACCTAGTGGTTCTCTCCCTCTCAGTGTATATACCTAGTGGTTCTCTCTCTCTCAGTGTATATACCTAGTGGTTCTCTCTCCCTCTCAGTGTATATACCTAGTGGTTCTCTTTCTCTCAGTGTATATACCTAGTGGTTCTCTCTCCCTCTCAGTGTATATACCTAGTGGTTCTCTCTCTCTCAGTGTATATACCTAGTGGTTCTCTCTCTCTCAGTGTATATACCTAGTGGTTCTCCCCCTCTCAGTGTATATACCTAGTGGTTCTCTCTCTCCCTCTCAGTGTATATACCTAGTGGTTCTCTCTCTCAGTGTATATACCTAGTGGTTCTCCCCCTCTCAGTGTATATACCTAGTGGTTCGTTCTCTCTCTCTCTCAGTGTATATACCTAGTGGTTCGTTCTCTCTCTCTCTCAGTGTATATACCTAGTGGTTCGTTCTCTCCCCCTCTCAGTGTATATACCTAGTGGTTCTCTCTCTCTCTCAGTGTATATACCTAGTGGTTCTCTCCCTCTCAGTGTATATACCTAGTGGTTCTCTCTCCCTCTCAGTGTATATACCTAGTGGTTCTCTCTCAGTGTATATACCTAGTGGTTCTCTCTCTCTCTCAGTGTATATACCTAGTGGTTCTCCCCCTCTCAGTGTATATACCTAGTGGTTCTCTCTCTCTCTCTCTCAGTGTATATACCTAGTGGTTCTCTCCCTCTCAGTGTATATACCTAGTGGTTCTCCCCCTCTCAGTGTATATACCTAGTGGTTCTCTCTCCCTCTCAGTGTATATACCTAGTGGTTCTCTCTCAGTGTATATACCTAGTGGTTCTCTCCCTCTCAGTGTATATACCTAGTGGTTCTCTCTCTGTGTATATACCTAGTGGTTCTCTCTCCCTCTCAGTGTATATACCTAGTGGTTCTCTCTCAGTGTATATACCTAGTGGTTCTCTCCCTCTCAGTGTATATACCTAGTGGTTCTCCCCCTCTCAGTGTATATACCTAGTGGTTCTCTCTCTCTCTCAGTGTATATACCTAGTGGTTCTCCCCCTCTCAGTGTATATACCTAGTGGTTCTCTCTCTCTCTCAGTGTATATACCTAGTGGTTCTCCCCCTCTCAGTGTATATACCTAGTGGTTCTCTCCCTCTCAGTGTATATACCTAGTGGTTCTCTCTCAGTGTATATACCTAGTGGTTCTCTCCCTCTCTCAGTGTATATACCTAGTGGTTCTCTCTCCCTCTCAGTGTATATACCTAGTGGTTCTCCCCCTCTCAGTGTATATACCTAGTGGTTCTCCCCCTCTCAGTGTATATACCTAGTGGTTCTCTCTCTCTCAGTGTATATACCTAGTGGTTCTCCCCCTCTCAGTGTATATACCTAGTGGTTCTCTCCCTCTCAGTGTATATACCTAGTGGTTCTCCCCCTCTCAGTGTATATACCTAGTGGTTCTCTCTCTCTCTCTCAGTGTATATACCTAGTGGTTCTCTCTCTCTCAGTGTATATACCTAGTGGTTCTCTCCCCCTCTCAGTGTATATACCTAGTGGTTCTCCCCCTCTCAGTGTATATACCTAGTGGTTCTCTCTCCCTCTCAGTGTATATACCTAGTGGTTCTCTCTCTCTCTCAGTGTATATACCTAGTGGTTCTCTCTCTCTCTCAGTGTATATACCTAGTGGTTCTCTCTCTCTCTCAGTGTATATACCTAGTGGTTCTCTCTCTCTCAGTGTATATACCTAGTGGTTCGTTCTCTCTCTCTCTCAGTGTATATACCTAGTGGTTCTCTCTCTCTCTCAGTGTATATACCTAGTGGTTCTCCCCCTCTCAGTGTATATACCTAGTGGTTCTCCCCCTCTCAGTGTATATACCTAGTGGTTCTCCCCCTCTCAGTGTATATACCTAGTGGTTCTCTCCCTCTCAGTGTATATACCTAGTGGTTCTCCCCCTCTCAGTGTATATACCTAGTGGTTCTCTCTCTCTCAGTGTATATACCTAGTGGTTCTCCCCCTCTCAGTGTATATACCTAGTGGTTCTCTCCCTCTCAGTGTATATACCTAGTGGTTCTCCCTCTCTCAGTGTATATACCTAGTGGTTCTCTCCCCCTCTCAGTGTATATACCTAGTGGTTCTCTCCCCCTCTCAGTGTATATACCTAGTGGTTCTCTCTCTCTCTCTCAGTGTATATACCTAGTGGTTCTCTCCCCCTCTCAGTGTATATACCTAGTGGTTCTCTCTCTCTCTCTCTCTCTCTCTCAGTGTATATACCTAGTGGTTCTCTCTCTCTCTCAGTGTATATACCTAGTGGTTCTCTCTCTCTCTCTCAGTGTATATACCTAGTGGTTCTCTCTCTCAGTGTATATACCTAGTGGTTCTCCCCCTCTCAGTGTATATACCTAGTGGTTCTCTCTCTCTCTCTCAGTGTATATACCTAGTGGTTCTCTCTCTCTCAGTGTATATACCTAGTGGTTCTCTCCCCCTCTCAGTGTATATACCTAGTGGTTCTCCCCCTCTCAGTGTATATACCTAGTGGTTCTCTCTCCCTCTCAGTGTATATACCTAGTGGTTCTCTCTCTCTCTCAGTGTATATACCTAGTGGTTCTCTCTCTCAGTGTATATACCTAGTGGTTCTCTCTCTCTCTCAGTGTATATACCTAGTGGTTCTCTCTCTCTCAGTGTATATACCTAGTGGTTCGTTCTCTGTCTCTCTCAGTGTATATACCTAGTGGTTCTCTCTCTCTCTCAGTGTATATACCTAGTGGTTCTCCCCCTCTCAGTGTATATACCTAGTGGTTCTCTCCCTCTCAGTGTATATACCTAGTGGTTCTCCCCCTCTCAGTGTATATACCTAGTGGTTCTCTCTCTCTCAGTGTATATACCTAGTGGTTCTCCCCCTCTCAGTGTATATACCTAGTGGTTCTCTCCCTCTCAGTGTATATACCTAGTGGTTCTCCCTCTCTCAGTGTATATACCTAGTGGTTCTCTCCCCCTCTCAGTGTATATACCTAGTGGTTCTCTCCCCCTCTCAGTGTATATACCTAGTGGTTCTCTCTCTCTCTCTCTGTGTATATACCTAGTGGTTCTCTCCCCCTCTCAGTGTATATACCTAGTGGTTCTCTCTCTCTCTCTCTCTCAGTGTATATACCTAGTGGTTCTCTCTCTCTCTCAGTGTATATACCTAGTGGTTCTCTCTCTCTCTCTCAGTGTATATACCTAGTGGTTCTCTCTCTCTCAGTGTATATACCTAGTGGTTCTCTCTCTCGCTCAGTGTATATACCTAGTGGTTCTCTCTCCCCCTCTCAGTGTATATACCTAGTGGTTCTCTCCCCCTCTCAGTGTATATACCTAGTGGTTCTCTCTCCCTCTCAGTGTATATACCTAGTGGTTCTCTCTCTCTCAGTGTATATACCTAGTGGTTCTCTCTCCCTCTCAGTGTATATACCTAGTGGTTCTCCCCCTCTCAGTGTATATACCTAGTGGTTCTCTCTCCATCTCAGTGTATATACCTAGTGGTTCTCTCTCAGTTTATATACCTAGTGGTTCTCTCCCTCTCAGTGTATATACCTAGTGGTTCTCTCTCTGTGTATATACCTAGTGGTTCTCTCTCCCTCTCAGTGTATATACCTAGTGGTTCTCTCTCAGTGTATATACCTAGTGGTTCTCTCCCTCTCAGTGTATATACCTAGTGGTTCTCCCCCTCTCAGTGTATATACCTAGTGGTTCTCTCTCTCTCTCAGTGTATATACCTAGTGGTTCTCTCTCCCTCTCAGTGTATATACCTAGTGGTTCTCTCTCTCTCAGTGTATATACCTAGTGGTTCTCCCCCTCTCAGTGTATATACCTAGTGGTTCTCTCCCTCTCAGTGTATATACCTAGTGGTTCTCCCCCTCTCAGTGTATATACCTAGTGGTTCTCTCTCTCTCAGTGTATATACCTAGTGGTTCTCCCCCTCTCAGTGTATATACCTAGTGGTTCTCTCTCTCTCAGTGTATATACCTAGTGGTTCTCCCCCTCTCAGTGTATATACCTAGTGGTTCTCTCTCTCTCTCAGTGTATATACCTAGTGGTTCTCCCCCTCTCAGTGTATATACCTAGTGGTTCTCTCCCTCTCAGTGTATATACCTAGTGGTTCTCTCTCAGTGTATATACCTAGTGGTTCTCTCCCTCTCTCAGTGTATATACCTAGTGGTTCTCTCTCCCTCTCAGTGTATATACCTAGTGGTTCTCCCCCTCTCAGTGTATATACCTAGTGGTTCTCCCCCTCTCAGTGTATATACCTAGTGGTTCTCTCTCTCTCAGTGTATATACCTAGTGGTTCTCCCCCTCTCAGTGTATATACCTAGTGGTTCTCTCTCTCTCAGTGTATATACCTAGTGGTTCTCTCTCTCTCTCAGTGTATATACCTAGTGGTTCTCTCTCTCTCTCTCAGTGTATATACCTAGTGGTTCTCTCTCTCTCAGTGTATATACCTAGTGGTTCTCTCCCCCTCTCAGTGTATATACCTAGTGGTTCTCCCCCTCTCAGTGTATATACCTAGTGGTTCTCTCTCCCTCTCAGTGTATATACCTAGTGGTTCTCTCTCTCTCTCAGTGTATATACCTAGTGGTTCTCTCTCTCTCTCAGTGTATATACCTAGTGGTTCTCTCTCTCTCTCAGTGTATATACCTAGTGGTTCTCTCTCTCTCAGTGTATATACCTAGTGGTTCGTTCTCTCTCTCTCTCAGTGTATATACCTAGTGGTTCTCTCCCTCTCAGTGTATATACCTAGTGGTTCTCTCCCTCTCAGTGTATATACCTAGTGGTTCTCTCTCTCTCTCAGTGTATATACCTAGTGGTTCTCTCTCTCTCTCAGTGTATATACCTAGTGGTTCTCTCTCTCTCTCAGTGTATATACCTAGTGGTTCTCTCTCTCTCAGTGTATATACCTAGTGGTTCCCTCTCTCTCTCAGTGTATATACCTAGTGGTTCTCTCCCTCTCAGTGTATATACCTAGTGGTTCTCTCTCTCTCTCAGTGTATATACCTAGTGGTTCTCCCCCTCTCAGTGTATATACCTAGTGGTTCTCCCCCTCTCAGTGTATATACCTAGTGGTTCTCTCCCTCTCAGTGTATATACCTAGTGGTTCTCCCCCTCTCAGTGTATATACCTAGTGGTTCTCTCCCTCTCAGTGTATATACCTAGTGGTTCTCCCCCTCTCAGTGTATATACCTAGTGGTTCTCTCCCTCTCAGTGTATATACCTAGTGGTTCTCTCTCCCTCTCAGTGTATATACCTAGTGGTTCTCTCTCTCTCAGTGTATATACCTAGTGGTTCTCTCTCCCTCTCAGTGTATATACCTAGTGGTTCTCTCTCTCTCAGTGTATATACCTAGTGGTTCTCCCCCTCTCAGTGTATATACCTAGTGGTTCTCTCCCTCTCAGTGTATATACCTAGTGGTTCTCCCTCTCTCAGTGTATATACCTAGTGGTTCTCCCTCTCTCAGTGTATATACCTAGTGGTTCTCTCCCCCTCTCAGTGTATATACCTAGTGGTTCTCTCTCTCTCAGTGTATATACCTAGTGGTTCTCTCCCCCCCCTCTCAGTGTATATACCTAGTGGTTCTCTCCCTCTCAGTGTATATACCTAGTGGTTCTCCCTCTCTCAGTGTATATACCTAGTGGTTCTCTCCCCCTCTCAGTGTATATACCTAGTGGTTCTCTCCCTCTCAGTGTATATACCTAGTGGTTCTCTCTCTCTCAGTGTATATACCTAGTGGTTCTCCCCCTCTCAGTGTATATACCTAGTGGTTCTCTCCCTCTCAGTGTATATACCTAGTGGTTCTCCCCCTCTCAGTGTATATACCTAGTGGTTCTCTCCCCCTCTCAGTGTATATACCTAGTGGTTCTCTCCCCCTCTCAGTGTATATACCTAGTGGTTCTCTCTCTCTCTCTCAGTGTATATACCTAGTGGTTCTCTCTCTCTCTCTCAGTGTATATACCTAGTGGTTCTCTCTCTCTCAGTGTATATACCTAGTGGTTCTCTCTCCCTCTCAGTGTATATACCTAGTGGTTCTCTCTCTCTCTCTCAGTGTATATACCTAGTGGTTCTCTCTCAGTGTATATACCTAGTGGTTCTCTCCCTCTCAGTGTATATACCTAGTGGTTCTCTCCCTCTCAGTGTATATACCTAGTGGTTCTCTCCCTCTCAGTGTATATACCTAGTGGTTCTCTCCCTCTCAGTGTATATACCTAGTGGTTCTCTCCCTCTCAGTGTATATACCTAGTGGTTCTCTCTCCCTCTCAGTGTATATACCTAGTGGTTCTCTCTCCCTCTCAGTGTATATACCTAGTGGTTCTCTCTCTCTCTCTCTCTCAGTGTATATATCTAGTGGTTCTCTCTCCCTCTCAGTGTATATACCTAGTGGTTCTCTCTCTCTCTCTCTCTCAGTGTATATACCTAGTGGTTCTCTCTCTCCCTCTCAGTGTATATACCTAGTGGTTCTCTCTCTCTCTCAGTGTATATACCTAGTGGTTCTCTCTCCCTCTCAGTGTATATACCTAGTGGTTCTCTCTCCCTCTCAGTGTATATACCTAGTGGTTCTCTCTCTCTCAGTGTATATACCTAGTGGTTCTCTCTCTCTCAGTGTATATACCTAGTGGTTCTCTCTCTCTCTCAGTGTATATACCTAGTGGTTCTCTCTCTCTCAGTGTATATACCTAGTGGTTCTCTCTCTCTCTCAGTGTATATACCTAGTGGTTCTCTCCCTCTCAGTGTATATACCTAGTGGTTCTCTCTCTCTCAGTGTATATACCTAGTGGTTCTCTCCCCCTCTCAGTGTATATACCTAGTGGTTCTCCCCCTCTCAGTGTATATACCTAGTGGTTCTCTCTCTCCCTCTCAGTGTATATACCTAGTGGTTCTCTCTCTCAGTGTATATACCTAGTGGTTCTCTCTCTCCCTCTCAGTGTATATACCTAGTGGTTCTCTCTCTCAGTGTATATACCTAGTGGTTCTCTCTCTCTCTCAGTGTATATACCTAGTGGTTCCCTCTCTCTCTCAGTGTATATACCTAGTGGTTCTCTCTCTCTCTCAGTGTATATACCTAGTGGTTCTCCCCCTCTCAGTGTATATACCTAGTGGTTCTCTCTCTCTCTCTCAGTGTATATACCTAGTGGTTCTCCCCCTCTCAGTGTATATACCTAGTGGTTCTCTCTCTCTCTCTCTCAGTGTATATACCTAGTGGTTCTCTCTCTCTCTCAGTGTATATACCTAGTGGTTCTCTCTCTCTCAGTGTATATACCTAGTGGTTCTCTCCCTCTCAGTGTATATACCTAGTGGTTCTCCCCCTCTCAGTGTATATACCTAGTGGTTCTCCCCCTCTCAGTGTATATACCTAGTGGTTCTCTCTCTCTCAGTGTATATACCTAGTGGTTCTCTCTCTCTCTCAGTGTATATACCTAGTGGTTCTCCCCCTCTCAGTGTATATACCTAGTGGTTCTCTCTCCCTCTCAGTGTATATACCTAGTGGTTCTCTCCCTCTCAGTGTATATACCTAGTGGTTCTCCCCCTCTCAGTGTATATACCTAGTGGTTCTCTCTCCCTCAGTGTATATACCTAGTGGTTCTCTCTCAGTGTATATACCTAGTGGTTTTCTCTCTCCCCCTCTCAGTGTATATACCTAGTAGTTCTCTCACTGTCTGTGTATATACCTTGCGGTGCTCACTTCCGGTTGCTCCGGTCCCGTTATCCTCACGGTCCCAACCCTGGTATCGACTGGCGCACTTCCGGTCTATTTGTTACGCACTTCCGCAACGTCTTGCTCCTTCCACCATTTTGTTGAGGTCTGAGGTCTGTAAGATTGTGGGCGGGGTAGAGAGAGAGAGGGCGGGGTAAACTCCTGCTGGCCGGGATTGCCAGGTGAAAGGATAGGGGTGGGACTATAGTATAAGGCGGGCTTTGTAGGGGCGGGATTAGTATAAAGCGGGATACGTCGGGGCGGGGCTATAGTATAAGGCGGGATTCGTAGGGTCGGGATTTTAAATGACAGTATCAGTTTGAGCTCCGGCGCCCCCTGCTGGCTGTATTATGATGATGCTCTTATCTTTACCTGTATTATTGGGCATTAGCAGCCTTATTCAATTGCAGTTTGGCCAATTGAATAGGGCTCTATATAGCCATACAGCATATTATTTTTACAGAAGTTTTAGTTCGTGAAGATGCTGTTTTCTGCACAACGTGAGGCTTTTGTTTCTCTGAGCACCTTCGACGCTCATCGCAAGCCCGCGCCTCCCGCCTACTGTACGGGACACTCATCGCAGGCCTCGGTAACCTGCGCTTTGTGCTTGGGGACGCCATGTGTCTCTTTCCACCATCTTCCCCGTCCCTTCCCTGTGTGTCTGCTGAATGTCCAGCGTGCCTAGCGTTGTTGGTGTAAGTGTTACTGTCTTTGCCGCTGTGTATTCTCTAAGTCCCGCGTGTCTGGCGCTGTTGGTGTAAGTGTTACTGTCTTTGCCGCTGTGTATTCTCTAAGTCCCGCGTGCCTGGCGCTGTTGGTGTAAGTGTTACTGTCTTTGCCGGCGTGTATTCTCTAAGTCCCGCGTGCCTGGCGTTGTTGGTGTAAGTGTTACTGTCTTTGCCGCTGTGTATTCTCTAAGTCCCGCGTGCCTGGCGTTGTTGGTGTAAGTGTTACTGTCTTTGCCGCTGTGTATTCTCTAAGTCCCGCGTGCCTGGCGTTGTTGGTGTAAGTGTTACTGTCTGCGCCGGCGTGTATTCTCTAAGTCCCGCGTGCCTGGCGTTGCTGGTGTAAGTGTTACTGTCTGCGCCGGCGTGTATTCTCTAAGTCCCGCGTGCCTGGCGTTGTTGGTGTAAGTGTTACTGTCTGCGCCGGCGTGTATTCTCTAAGTCCCGTGTGCCTGGCGTTGTTGGTGTAAGTGTTACTGTCTTTGCCGCTGTGTATTGTCTAAGTCCCGCGTGTCTGGCGTTGTTGGTGTAAGTGTTACTGTCTTTGCCGCTGTGTAATCTCTAAGTCCCGCGTGCCTGGCGCTGTTGGTGTAAGTGTTACTGTCTTTGTCGTTGTGTATTCTCTAAGTCCCGCGTGCCTGGCGTTGTTGGTGTAAGTGTTACTGTCTTTGCCGCTGTGTATTCTCTAAGTCCGGCGTGCCTGGCGTTGTTGGTGTAAGTGTTACTGTCTTTGCCGCTGTGTAATCTCTAAGTCCCGCGTGCCTGGCGCTGTTGGTGTAAGTGTTACTGTCTTTGCCGCTGTGTATTTTCTAAGTCCCGCGTCCCTGGCGTTGTTGGTGTAAGTGTTACTGTCTTTGCCGTTGTGTATTCTCTAAGTCCGGCGTGCCTGGCGTTGTTGGTGTAAGTGTTACTGTCTTTGCCGCTGTGTATTCTCTAAGTCCGGCGTGTCTGGCGATGTTGGTGTAAGTGTTACTGTCTTTGCCGGCGTGTATTTTCTAAGTCCCGCGTGCCTGGCGCTGTTGGTGTAAGTGTTACTGTCTTTGCCGCTGTGTATTCTCTAAGTCCCGCGTGCCTGGCGTTGTTGGTGTAAGTGTTACTGTCTTTGCCGCTGTGTATTCTCTAAGTCCCGCGTGCCTGGCGCTGTTGGTGTAAGTGTTACTGTCTTTGGCGTTGTGTATTCTCTAAGTCCGGCGTGCCTGGTGCTGTTGGTGTAAGTATGACTGTCTTTGCCGTTGTGTATTTTCTCAGTCCGGCGTGCCTGGCGTTGTTGGTGTAAGTATGACTGTCTTTGCCGTTGTGTATTCTCTAAGTCCCGCGTGCCTGGCGTTGTTGGTGTAAGTGTTACTGTCTTTGCCGGCGTGTATTTTCTAAGTCCCGCGTGCCTGTCGTTGTTGGTGTAAGTGTTACTGTCTTTGCCGCTGTGTATTCTCTAAGTCCTGCGTGCCTGGCGTTGTTGGTGTAAGTGTTACTGTCTTTGCAGCTGTGTATTCTCTAAGTCCCGCGTCCCTGGCGTTGTTGGTGTAAGTGTTACTGTCTTTGCCGCTGTGTATTGTCTAAGTCCTGCGTGCCTGGCGTTGTTGGTGTAAGTGTTACTGTCTTTGCCGCTGTGTATTGTCTAAGTCCTGCGTGCCTGGCGTTGTTGGTGTAAGTGTTACTGTCTTTGCCGCTGTGTATTGTCTAAGTCCTGCGTGCCTGGCGTTGTTGGTGTAAGTGTTACTGTCTTTGCCGGCGTGTATTTTCTCAGTCCCGCGTGCCTGGCGCTGTTGGTGTAAGTGTTACTGTCTTTGCCGCTGTGTATTTTCTAAGTCCTGCGTGCCTGGCGTTGTTGGTGTAAGTGTTACTGTCTTTGCCTCTGTGTATTCTCTAAGTCCTGCGTCCCTGGCGCTGTTGGTGTAAGTGTTACTGTCTTTGCCGCTGTGTATTCTCTACGTCCCGCGTCCCTGGCGTTGTTGGTGTAAGTGTTACTGTCTTTGCCGCTGTGTATTCTCTAAGTCCGGCGTGCCTGGCGCTGTTGGTGTAAGTGTTACTGTCTTTGTCGTTGTGTATTCTCTACGTCCCGCGTCCCTGGCGTTGTTGGTGTAAGTGTTACTGTCTTTGCCGCTGTGTATTCTCTAAGTCCGGCGTGCCTGGCGCTGTTGGTGTAAGTGTTACTGTCTTTGCCGCTGTGTATTTTCTAAGTCCCGCGTCCCTGGCGTTGCTGGTGTAAGTGTTACTGTCTTTGTCGTTGTGTATTCTCTAAGTCCCGCGTGCCTGGCGTTGTTGGTGTAAGTGTTACTGTCTTTGCCGCTGTGTATTCTCTAAGTCCGGCGTGCCTGGCGTTGTTGGTGTAAGTGTTACTGTCTTTGCCGCTGTGTAATCTCTAAGTCCCGCGTGCCTGGCGCTGTTGGTGTAAGTGTTACTGTCTTTGCCGCTGTGTATTTTCTAAGTCCCGCGTCCCTGGCGTTGTTGGTGTAAGTGTTACTGTCTTTGCCGTTGTGTATTCTCTAAGTCCGGCGTGCCTGGCGTTGTTGGTGTAAGTGTTACTGTCTTTGCCGCTGTGTATTCTCTAAGTCCGGCGTGTCTGGCGATGTTGGTGTAAGTGTTACTGTCTTTGCCGGCGTGTATTTTCTAAGTCCCGCGTGCCTGGCGCTGTTGGTGTAAGTGTTACTGTCTTTGCCGCTGTGTATTCTCTAAGTCCCGCGTGCCTGGCGTTGTTGGTGTAAGTGTTACTGTCTTTGGCGTTGTGTATTCTCTAAGTCCGGCGTGCCTGGTGCTGTTGGTGTAAGTATGACTGTCTTTGCCGTTGTGTATTTTCTCAGTCCGGCGTGCCTGGCGTTGTTGGTGTAAGTATGACTGTCTTTGCCGTTGTGTATTCTCTAAGTCCCGCGTGCCTGGCGTTGTTGGTGTAAGTGTTACTGTCTTTGCCGTTGTGTATTCTCTAAGTCCGGCGTGCCTGGCGCTGTTGGTGTAAGTGTTTGTAACGGAACCCATCACTGTTTTACCCTGTTTTATGGTTATTTAATTCTTGGTTAAAATATGATCCTACTGTTATATTATATGTATGTTGGTTGATGCTCTGCAGGATATTAGCTCAGAATATTAGACACCTAGCAGAATACATAATCCTATTAGGGTCTCCTAGAGGCAGGAGAGCCCTATTGTGTAAAGTGTTCACATTGTGAAAGATGGAACAAAGAGAAGCATTATCTTATTAATGTCTGTTATTGTATCAAAGTAGCCGGCTAGTCCCTGGGAGGTGTGACCCCACCTATTGTTCTCTCTATGTTTATTGTGTGGTCAAATATGGGCATGTGTATTACCTGTGGCCAAAGAGATGTATATATATTTCTGTAAAGGTAAATAAAGTCAGTATTCAGTTGACTCCCAAATTGTGTGTCGTCCAATATGGGAGGTCGGGGATGGTGAAACTGTAGTGCCTCTTAAGGATTTTACCGTATACCAGCGGAGATATTGGACTGCGTGTTCCAGCTTCGTTACATTTGGTGACAAGTGGCGGAATTGTTCCCATGGTCAGAAGGACAGCTACAGGAGACACCATTCCATGGAGTACAAATTGAGGGCAACGCTAGTATCCGTACAGCGCCCCTGGCTACAGCAGGATGGAACCGGCTAGTTTTCGGACAGCGTTCCATCATAAGGAGGAGGAGGCGGCCGCGGACTACAGGGATGCAGATAGAAAGGAACTCATGGTTACAGTACCTCTTATTGCTCCACAGAATGAGTTTGGAAGAGAACTCCAAAGCAGACTGGCCTTTTTCCCAGGTACGCTTCCCATAAAAACCTTGGAATGGTTAATGACAGATGTCCACAAATCCATAATGGAAAAGCAGCGGGCACGGGAGCGGTCCATCTTGGGAGCTGCTAACCCACCTCCCACTATTAACCTCCCCCCAGCACTGCGTCCGGGTGGTGGGAACTACCAAACCCCTCCACGGTACATCAGGTGCCACACGTGTAACCAGCAGGGTCACATGCAGAGAGACTGTCCCAGAAACAGAAACCGCTCCACGTGGAATACTCCAACTAATTCCCCTCCCCAGCGGCAGTGTGTACCCCAGGGAGCTGAAGGTGTCGTCCTTCCTCCCCAGCGGCAGTGTGTACCCCAGGGGGCAGAAGGTGTCGTCCTTCCTCCCCAGCGGCAGTGTGTACCCCAGGGGGCAGAAGGTGTCGTCCTTCCTCCCCAGCGGCAGTGTGTACCCCAGGGAGCTGAAGGTGTCGTCCTTCCTCCCCAGCGACAGTGTGTACCCCAGGGGGCAGAAGGTGTCGTCCTTCCTCCCCAGAGGCAGTGTGAACCCCCGGGAGTAGAATGGGCCGTCCTTCTACTGTAACACTTACACCAACAACGCCAGGCACGCAGGACTTAGAGAATACACACCGGCAAAGACAGTAACACTGTAACGGAGCTGGAACACGCAGTCCAATATCTCCGCTGGTATACGGTAAAATATCCAAGAAGCACTACAGTTTCACCATTCCCAACCTCCCATATTGGACGACACACAATTTGGGAGTCAAATGAATACTGACTTTATTTACCTTTACAGAAATATTTATACATCTCTTTGGCCACAGGTAATACACATGCCCATATTTGACCACACAATAAACATAGAGAGAACAATAGGTGGGGTCACACCTCCCAGGGACTAGCCGGCTACTTTGATTCAATAACAGACATTGATAAGATAATGCTTCTCTTTGTTCCATCTTTCACAATGTGAACACTTTACACAATAGGGCTCTCCTGCCTCTAGGAGACCCTAATAGGATTATGTATTCTGCTAGGTGTCTGTAATATTCTGAGCTAATATCCTGCAGAGCATCAACCAACATACATATAATATAACAGTAGGATCATATTTTAACCAAGAATTAAATAACCATAAAACAGGGTAAAACAGTGACGGGTTCCGTTACACACCTCCCCCGTGACCATAAGCCGGCATAGACGGTCTGATCCCAACGGATCGGCTTGGGGATGTCCGGACAAAAGTATTTGTTGGTCAATTCTCTAGTTTGACAACCCATCAGCATTACTGCAATTCCCATTTCCTCACATTTCACATATCCCCAGATAGCTGGGATCTGAGCGCACAAAACTACCGAATAGCGCTCAGATCCTCTTCACACAGTTCAATTGCCATGTAACTAAAGTCTTTCCCATAGTCTTTCATCATATAATTGGGCTCCATGGCATAGTTATCTGGGGTATCACCGCTCCCACAGGGCAAGTACTGAATGCCCCCCCTGTATTTAAAGGGCCAGAATGAGGGACATACACTCTGGTATGGCCGAATACTGGTTTTAAAGGGCAATATGTCCCAGGGCCATAGTCGCAGGGCAGGAGGCTCTCCAAGCCAAAGTGGCGAAGGGCACTTCGTCACACATCTCTCCTTTGGGGGGAAGTCTAACCGGGCACCTGACCTTCTGCCGGTCAGTGCCTCCGTTAGACGATCCACCAACCCACAATAAACCATTACTGCAACTGGATATTTCGCTGTGGTGATGGGGCAACACGCTGAGGGGACTTGAGGGGCAGAGGCCAGCGGCACTCTGCCCTGATGCCAGCTCTTCTGCTGGGGTACTTGGGACATATTCCGGCTCAGTAGCCAGGGAAACGTGGGGGTTAACATTTCCTCTGTTAACCCTGGGGCCACATTAGAAGTTAGCTTGGAAAGGGAATTTGTACTTACCCCGTCCTCCGGTTGTCCCAGTGAGGGTAGTTGGGGATCTGGACAGGCTGTGGGCGCAGAGACCACGGTCCCATCTGCGCCATCTGGGAGATTGGTGTCTCCCCTTGTCAGGGTAAACTGTCGCTGGGGGGGAAGGATGACACCTTCTGCCCCTGTTGTTCACACTGCCGCTGGGGGGGAAGGACGACACCTTCTGCCCCCTGGGGTTCACACTGCCGCTGGGGGGAAAGGACGACACCTTCTGCCCCCTGGGGTTCACACTGCTTCTGGGGGGGAAGGACGACACCTTCTGCCCTCTGGGGTTCACACTGCTTCTGGGGTGGAAGGACGACACCTTCTGCCCCCTGGGGTTCACACTGCCGCTGGGGGGAAAGGACAACACCTTCTGCCCACTGGGGCTCACACTGCCGCTGGGGGGGAAGGACGACACTTTCTGCCCCCTTGGGTTCACACTGCCGCTTGCGGGGGGGGATGACACCTTCTGCCCCCTGGGGTTCACACTGCCGCTGGGGGGGAAGGACGACACCTTGTGCCCCCTGGGGTTCACACTGCCGCTGGGGGGAAGGACGACACCTTCTGCCCCCTGGGGTTCACACTGCCGCTGGGGGGGAAGGACGACACCTTCTGCCCCCTGTAGGGCCGGTAGAGAGACCTCGGTCCCATCTCTAGCTGCCATCTGGAGGTCATCCCAGGACCAGTCAATGAAGTCTGGTTCTGCTTGTCGAGTATGCATGAAGCTGAGCAGGTATTGGTAGTCCTGCTCCAGCTCCCACTCTCTCGTTACCAGGTGGGTCATGTCTTTGCTCACCTCGCCTTCGTCATCCCAGACATACATGCCCATCCGGTAGTCGTAGATGTCCCAAAACCTAGACCCCTCCGTGCTGCCAAGATCAATGTCGCCCTCCAAGGCATCCCATAATAAACCCGGGCCATCATAATCATTCCCCTCCGGTAAGTCGTGTTCAGACATCCAGGGGGTAAGTCGAACGGTATGCCACCAGAGGGCCTGGTATGCGTTGTCTAGCCAGAGCTATCGCCATACCAGGGTCTCTAGTCTTGTCACCCACTCATCCAGGGACTGCTCTCCCAATAGATACATCCGCATCGCCACACGCTTCTGTAGCCGCTGCTCATCACTGGGGAGACTCTCACCTCGCCGCCATTGGGCATCTTCCAGGGCATCATACCAGAGTTCCTTTCTGTCTGCATCCCTGTAGTCCGCGGCCGCCTCCTCCTCCTCATCATGGAACGCTGTCCGAAAACTAGCCGGTTCCATCCTGCTGTAGCCAGGGGCGCTGTACGGATACTAGCGTTGCCCTCAATTTGTAACTCCAAACGTTACCGGTGTCTCCGTGCTGCTTTTCCTCTTACTAGGACACCATCCCATCACTACAACCAATGTAACGGATCTCCTGGCACCCCGACCGGGTACCTCCGTTGATGGACGCGTCCTAGCTTGCGTCGAGGCCTACAAGCACCGCACCGGACACCAAAACCACCACAGACTCCAAGGATAGTACATCAGGAACAAGCGTTCAGTAGTTACAGCTCAAGGGAGTATGCAAAAGCATAGCAATCCCCAGTATTATAGAGCAATCCCCTCCAAGAACGAGATGAGACTACGTTTTGAAGGGTCAAGTAGAACTGTTTGACAGGGGATCTCCTTTTATGCAATGGTGCCCTCTGAAGGGCTACACCCACATAATTATCACAACAGCCAATTATATACATGGCTCAACCCCCACGTCTCCTCCCCTCAGATAACAGGTAACACAATTAAAACAGACACAATTTTAACCACATTCTGAATGTACCCCAAATACAGGGGGTACACCTTTAAACCCGCACCATTCAATAGCTCTCATCCAGGGGAACAACATATTAAAAAATGGCATGAATCGGACCAGGGGTTCAAAAGTTAGTAAAAGTATCTTTTACACATAACACACAGACATTTCCCAGGCAATACATATCCCCCCATAGTTGGCCACACAATACACATAGAGGGACAATGGGTGGGTCACACCTCCCTGAAGCTCCCTGGTAACTTAGATACAATGAGACATTAATTAGATCATCCTTCTTTGTTCTTATCTGAGAATGAAAACAGTTTGGAAAATGCAAGGATCCTTTACAACTTCCTTATCTTAGGAGAGTCTCTGTAACAGGATTATCTGTAATAGGATTATCTATTAGCCTAGTAGCTGTGATATTCTGAGCCAATATATTCTGTAGAACATAAAACAACATATCTACAGTACAGCAATGTGATCATATTTTAACCAAAATAATCATAAAACAGGGTAAAACAGTGATGGGTTCCGTTACAAATACTGTCTCTCTAATTATCCAGAATAACCCTGAATTCCCTTTTTAATTAGAAATAAATCTAGTCCCCTTTTAAAGTTATCTATTGAATCCGCTGTCACCACCTCCTCTGGTAGAGAATTCCACAGATTAACCACCCTTACTGTGAAGAACCCTTTTCTTTCTTTAAGGTGGAATCTTTTTCCTTCTAACCTCAAGGGATGTCCTCTTGTCAGTTGAAAACCTCTTGGCACAAAAAGCTCCCGTGACAAATCTTTATACTGACCCTGGATGTATTTATATAAGGTAATCATATCTCCTCTTAGGGGCCTTTTTTCTAGAGAAAATAAGTTTAATTTGGTTAGTCTTTCTTCATAACTTAGCCCCTCCATTCCCCTTATTAGTTTTGTTGCCCTCCATGTACCTTTTTCAGCTCTAGAATGTCCTTTTTATGAAGTGGTGCCCAAAATTGTCCTCCATATTCCAAATGAGGGCGTACTAGAGATTTGTATAGTGGCAGAATTATATTTGCTTCCCTGGCTTCTATACCCTTCCTAATACATGCTAATATTTTATTTGCCTTTGCAGCTGCAGCTTGGCTTTGAGCACTGTTACCTAGGTGGTTGTCCACAAGCTCCCAAATCCATTTCAATATCTGATACACCCTAGATTTGCTCCATTAAGATTATAAATTGCATGGCTATTTTTCCTTCCCAGATGCATAACCTTACATTTATTCGTATTAAATCTCATCTGCCATTTAGATGCCCATTCCTCAATTTTATGTAAATCCCCTTGGAGGGAAAGCACATCATTATCTGATTTAATTACCTTGCACAACTTTGTGTCATCAGCGAAAATGGAGACCCCACACTCCAATCCTACCTCTAAGTCATTAATAAATATGTTAAAAAGGAGAGGACCTAATACTGAACCCTGAGGAACCCCACTTACCACATTAGTACAATCGGAGAATGTTCCATTTACAACAACCCTTTGCTTCCTGTCTTTTAGCCAGCTCTCAATCCATGAGCAGATATTTACTGCAATTCCTGTATCCCTTAGTTTGCCCAATAGTCTCCCATGTGGCACTGTATCAAAAGCCTTTGCAAAATCCAAAAAGACTACATCCACTGAGTTGCCTTGATCCAGGTTCCTACTAACCTCCTCATAGAAACTAATTAGATTTGTTTGACATGACCTATCCCTCATAAATCCATGTTGACTCCTACTTATAATCCTGTTCAAATAGACATATTCTTGTATATTATCCCTTATTAACCCTTCTAAAAGCTTCCCAACTACAGAAGTGAGGCTCACTGGTCTATAATTCCCCGGATTTGCTCTTGCTCCCTTCTTAAATATAGGTATCACATTAGCTTGTCTCCAGTCATCTGGTAGAGACCCTGTGTTGAGTGAATCTTGAAAAAATAAATATAATGGTTTGGCTATTACAGAACCCAGTTCCCTCAGTACCCTTGGATGTATTCCATCAGGACCCGGGGCTTTATTAACATTTATTTTTTCCAACCTCTTTTGGATTACTTCCTGTGTTAACCAATTATTTGGCAAAGGTAGTGTAGCACCATTATGTTGCGGTGTCCCAACCACTGGCACCTCCCTTGTGTATACCGAAGAAAATAACCTATTTAGCTCATCTGCCTTTTCCTGGTCACTAATTTTCAGACAGCCTGTTTCACATTCTAATGTTCCTATAGCTTCCTTCCTCGCCTTCTTCCCATTAAAATACTTAACAAATATTTTAGGTTTAGTCTTACTCTCTTTTGCAATACATTTTTCATTTTCTATTTTAGCCAGTCTAATAGCCCTTTTGCTGCCTTGTTGACTTCCTTGCATTCCTGTAAAGCAGTCTCTGTCCCCTCTTGTTTGTATAATTTAAATGCCTGTTTTTTACTCCGTATCTTGATCTTTAAATCATTGTTAAGCCACATGGGTTGTGATTTACTCCTTTTACTTTTATTCCCACACGGTATATGCCGATGTGTATGTATATTTAGTAAGGATTTAAATGTTGTCCATTTATGTTCAGTGTTTTTACCTATCAGTTCTCTGTCCCAGTCTATACTTTGTATCGCTGCCCTTAGACCGTTAAAATCTGCCCTTTTAAAATTAAGAGTTTTTGTTGGCCCCTTAAAATGTTTTTTTTTTTTTTATTCAATCTCAAATGAGACTGTGTTGTGGTCACTGTTTCCCAAAGGTTGCCTTATTTCAACATTTGATACAATATCAATATTATTTGTGATGAGTAAATCTAAGATGGCGTCATTTCTAGTAGGCTCCTGTATAACCTGGGCCAGATAATGATCCCTGAGTGTACTCAAGAACCTGCTCCCCTTAGCTGAACTGCTGGTCTCATTTATCCAGTTTATTTCAGGGTAATTAAAATCTCCCATTATTAGAACTTGCCCGTGCTTAGCTGCATTTCCAATCTGTAACAATAATTGTATTTCCTCACTTTCAGCTATATTTGGGGGTTTATAGCATTCTGCTACTAATATTCTTTTGGAATTTGCTGCTCCGCTTTTTAACTCTACCCACAAACATTCAACTTTATCACTAGGTCCACCATAAATATCTTCTCTGACTATAGCCTTAAATTCAGGCTTAACATACAGACAAATCCCTCCTCCTCGTTTACCATTGCCTCTATCTTTCCTAAATAGGTTATAACCATGCAGATTAACAGTCCAGTCATGAGATTCATCCCACCACGTTTCGGTAATGCCTATTAAATCCCATTTTTCATTAATTGCTAATAATTCTAACTCTCCACTTGTAATCTGATAGATCTGCTGGGTAGGTTTGGAAATAACAGCCTTATCAAGCCCGACTGAGAAGCAGTAGATTGTGACACCATACTATAACAATAACTAGCTGTGTATTGCAGATATAACCCATACTATAACAATAACTAGCTGTGTATTAGATATAACCCATACTATAACAATAACTAGCTGGGTAATACAGATATAACCCATACTATAACAATAACTAGCTGGGTAATACAGATATAACCCATACTATAACAATAACTAGCTGGGTATTACAGATATAACCCATACTATAACAATAACTAGCTGGGTATTACAGATATAACCCATACTATAACAATAACTAGCTGTGTATTACATCCGTTGGGATCAGACCATGTATGCCGGCTTATGGTCACGGGGGAGGTGTGTAACGGAAGCCATCACTGTTTTACCCTGTTTTATGGTTATGGTTAAAATATGATCACATTGCTGTACTGTAGATATGTTGTTTTAGGTTCTACAGAATATATTGGCTCAGAATATTACAGCTACTAGCCTAATAGATAATCCTATTACAGAGACTCCTCATAAGATAAGGAAGTCTATTGTATAAAGTGTTTTCATTATGAGACATAGAACAAAGAAGTATAATCTGATCAATGTCTGATTGTATCAAAGTAGCCAGGTAGCCTCCGGGAGGTGTGACCACACCTATTGTCCCTCTATGTGTATTGTGTGGCCAACTATGGGGGATGTGTATTGCCTGTGGGAAGAGATGGTTATATATATTTCTGCACAACAAAATAAAGACAGTATTCTTTGACTCCCAATTGAGTGTCGTCCAATGTGGGAGGTTGGGGATGGTGAGACTGTAGTGCTTCTTGTATATTTTACCGTATACCAGCGGAGATATTGGATTCGTGTTCCAACTTCGTTACAATTTGCCTTCAATCCTTTTCAGAATCTGGGACTTCTCTAGGGAATCCTGTCTTCTCGTGATATGGCCTCAATATTTGTATTTTAGCCTGAGGGTAGTATATACGATGAATATCAGAGTTTTTCACTTACAGTAATGTTGGCTGTGCAGCTTTTTCAGGTGGTCCAAGCCCACATCTGGAGGTGGGTCCTATGGGGACTTGAGTTAGAGACCCTCAGAGGATTTAAGTTGGAGACCAACTGGGGACCTGAGTTGGAGAATGCTCCATGGTACATTGAGTACTAATCTATTAGCATGGACTCTACAGCCACTTGTCCATTCTACCATGTGAGGCCATATTCTGGGCAGTGGGGCACTCTCATACCCTAGCAGGGGACCACTTGTCTTTGTCCAATAGGAGGATATATGAGTTTACCCACTGGTGGGCTGTAGATGGAGTGCTCGGCTCAGTACCCCCGTATCAGGATTGATCTCTGGTTACATTTATTTTGTAATTTCTATTTGCTTTCTTGGTTGTCATGGTTTTTTCCCTACCACGAAATGGCGCTGTGAGTAACAACTCCAGAATGGCCCAATGAAAGACCAATTAAGGTAAACTCCCAACTTGCACAAAGTCACGTGTGACACAAATGGTATATGGGGAGGGTCTGTTAACATTTATATCATGAGGGTCCCTACAAACCCTATAAAAGCCCATTTATGGTAAACAAACCCTGATGGTGGACCTGACCCAGATCGCCAGACCTCCATTAAAATCCTGCTTACCCTTAAGCCCCTTTTCTGTACCTTTTTGTGTTAAACATCTTTGGCATATTGGTTACTTTTTGTGTGTTTATGATTTTCTCGACCTTCACACGCGGTGACTTTCTCAAGGTTATTTCTCAAGATTATTTGCTCTCCTTGATATTCAGCCTCTATTGTTTCCTCTTTGTCACCTGCTCCAAGTTTATGATAAGCAACCGATAACCAGGAGACCAGAGAGTAGAGTGAGAGCACTCCGAGACAGCAGGATAGAAGGGTAGGTAAGAAAAGAGTGCTGGGGATATATAGGGGAGAGTGATTATATAGATCTTATATAGACTGGTGATATATAGAGGAGAGTGATTATATAGATCTGATATAGACTGGTGATATATAGGGGAGAGTGATTATATAGATCTGATATAGACTGGTGATATATAGAGGAGAGTGATTATATAGATCTGATATAGACTGGTGTTATATAGAGGAGAGTGATTATATAGATCTGATATTGACTGGTGTTATATAGGGGAGAGTGATTATATAGATCTGATATAGACTGGTGATATATAGAGGAGAGTGATTATATAGATCTGATATAGACTGGTGTTATATAGAGGAGAGTGATTATATAGATCTGATATAGACTGGTGTTATATAGAGGAAAGTGATTATATAGATCTGATATAGACTGGTGATATATAGGGGAGAGTGATTATATAGATCTTATATAGACTGGTGTTATATAGGGGAGAGTGATAATATAGATCTGATATAGACTGGTGATATATAGAGGAGAGTGATTATATAGATCTGATATTGACTGGTGTTATATAGAGGAGAGTGATTATATAGATCTTATATAGACTGGTGTTATATAGGGGAGAGTGATAATATAGATCTGATATAGACTGGTGATATATAGAGGAGAGTGATTATATAGACCTGATATAGACTGGTGATATATAGAGGAGAGTGATTATATAGATCTGATATAGACTGGTGTTATATATGGGAGAGTGATTATATAGATCTGATATAGACTGGTGTTATATAGAGGAGAGTCATTATATAGATCTGATATAGACTGGTGTTATATAGAGGAGAGTCATTATATAGATCTGATATAGACTGGTGATATATAGGGGAGAGTGATTATATAGATCTGATATAGACTGGTGATATATAGGGGAGAGTGATTATATAGATCTGATAGAGACTGGTGTTATATAGGGGAGAGTGATTATATAGATCTGATATAGACTGGTGATATATAGGGGAGAGTGATTATATAGATCTGATATAGACTGGTGTTATATAGGGGAGAGTGATTATATAGATCTGATATAGACTGGTGATATATAGGGGAGAGTGATTATATAGATCTGATATAGACTGGTGTTATATAGGGGAGAGTGATTATATAGATCTGATATAGACTGGTGTTATATAGAGGAGAGTGATTATATAGATCTGATATAGACTGGTGTTATATAGGGGAGAATGATTATATAGATCTGATATAGACTGGTGTTATATAGGGGAGAGTCATTATATAGATCTGATATCGACTGGTGATATATAGGGGAGAGTGATTATATAGATCTGATATAGACTGGTGATATATAGGGGAGAGTGATTATATAGATCTGATATAGACTGGTGATATATAGGGGAGAGTCATTATATAGATCTGATATAGACTGGTGTTATATAGGGGAGAGTGATTATATAGATCTGATATAGACTGGTGATATATAGAGGAGAGTGATTATATAGATCTGATATAGACGGGTGTTATATAGAGGAGAGTGATTATATAGATCTGATATAGACTGGTGATATATAGGGGAGAGTGATTATATAGATCTGATATAGACTGGTGATATATAGGGGAGAGTGATTATATAGATCTGATATAGACTGGTGTTCTATAGGGGAGAGTGATTATATAGATCTGATATAGACTGGTGATATATAGAGGAGAGTGATTATATAGATCTGATATAGACTGGTGATATATAGAGGAGAGTGATTATATAGATCTGATATAGACTGGTGATATATAGAGGAGAGTGATTATATAGATCTGATATAGACTGGTGATATATAGGGGAGAGTGATTATATAGATCTGATATAGACTGGTGTTATATAGAGGAGAGTGTTTATATAGATCTGATATAGACTGGTGTTATATAGAGGAGAGTGATGATATAGATCTGATATAGACTGGTGATATATAGGGGAGAGTGATTATATAGATCTGATATAGACTGGTGATATATAGGGGAGAGTGATTATATAGATCTGACATAGACTGGTGTTATATAGAGGAGAGTGATTATATAGATCTGATATAGACTGGTGTTATATAGAGGAGAGTGATTATATAGATCTGATATAGACTGGTGTTATATAGAGGAGAGTGTTTATATAGATCTGATATAGACTGGTGATATATAGGGGAGAGTGATTATATAGATCTGATATAGACTGGTGATATATAGGGGAGAGTGATTATATAGATCTGATATAGACTGGTATTATATAGGGGAGAGTGATTATATAGATCTGATATAGACTGGTGTTATATAGGGGAGAGTGATTATATAGATCTGATATAGACTGGTGATATATAGGGGAGAGTGATTATATAGATCTGATATAGACTGGTGATATATAGGGGAGAGTGATTATATAGATCTGATATAGACTGGTGATATATAGAGGAGAGTGATTATTGATCTGATATAGACTGGTGTTATATAGGGGAGAGAGATTATATAGATCTGATATAGACTGGTGATATATAGAGGAGAGTGATTATATAGATCTGATATAGACTGGTGATATATAGGGAAGAGTGATTATATAGATCTGATATAGACTGGTGATATATAGGGGAGACTGATTATATAGATCTGATATAGACTGGTGTTATATAGAGGAGAGTGATTATATAGATCTGATATAGACTGGTGTTATATAGAGGAGAGTGATTATATAGATCTGATATAGACTGGTGATATATAGAGGAGAGTGATTATATAGATCTGATATAGACTGGTGATATATAGAGGATAGTGATTATATAGATCTGATATAGACTGGTGTTATATAGAGAAGAGTGATTATATAGATCTGATATAGACTGGTGATATATAGAGGAGAGTGATTATATAGATCTGATATAGACTGGTGTTATATAGAGGAGATTGATTATATAGATCTGATATAGACTGGTGTTATATAGAGGAGAGTGATTATATTGATCTGATATAGACTGGTGTTATATAGAGGAGAGTGATGATATAGACTGGTGTTATATAGGGGAGAGTGATTATATAGATCTGATATAGACTGGTGTTATATAGAGGAGAGTGATTATATTGATCTGATATAGACTGGTGATATATAGAGGAGAGTGATTATATAGATCTGATATAGACTGGTGTTATATAGGGGAGAGTGATTATATAGATCTGATATAGACTGGTGTTATATAGGGGAGAGTGATTATATAGATCTGATATAGACTGGTGATATATAGGGGAGAGTGATTATATAGATCTGATATAGACTGGTGTTATATAAAGGAGAGTGGTTATATAGATCTGATATAGACTGGTGATATATAGGGGAGAGTGATTATATAGATCTGATATAGACTGGTGATATATAGAGGAGAGTGATTATATAGATCTGATATAGACTGGTGATATATAGAGGAGAGTGATTATATAGATCTGATATAGACTGGTGATATATAGGGGAAAGTGATTATATAGATCTGATATAGACTGGTGTTATATAGGGGAGAGTGATTATATAGATATGATATAGACTGGTGATATATAGGGGAGAGTGATTATATAGATCTGATATAGACGGGTGTTATATAGGGGAGAGTGATTATATAGATCTGATATAGACTGGTGTTATATAGGGGAGAGTGATTATATAGATCTGATATAGACTGGTGATATATAGAGGAGAGTGATTATATAGATCTGATATAGACTGGTGATATATAGGGGAGAGTGATTATATAGATCTGATATAGACTGGTATTATGTAGGGTAGAGTGATTATATAGATCTGATATAGACTGGTATTATATAGGGGAGAGTGATTATATAGATCTGATATAGACTGGTGTTATATAGAGGAGAGTGATTATATAGATCTGATATAGATTGGTGATATATAGAGGAGAGTGATTATATAGATCTGATATAGACTGGTGATATATAGGGGAGAGTGATTATATAGATCTGATATAGACTGGTGATATATAGAGGAGAGTGATTATATAGATCTGATATAGACTGGTGATATATAGGGGAGAGTGATTATATAGATCTGATATAGACTGGTGATATATAGGGGAAAGTGATTATATAGATCTGATATAGACTGGTGATATATAGGGGAAAGTGATTATATAGATCTGATATAGACTGGTGTTATATAGGGGAGAGTGATTATATAGATATGATATAGACTGGTGATATATAGGGGAGAGTGATTATATAGATCTGATATAGACGGGTGTTATATAGGGGAGAGTGATTATATAGATCTGATATAGACTGGTGTTATATAGGGGAGAGTGATTATATAGATCTGATATAGACTGGTGTTGTATAGAGGAGAGTGATTATATAGATCTGATATAGACTGGTGATATATAGGGGAGAGTGATTATATAGATCTGATATAGACTGGTGTTATATAGAGGAGAGTCATTATATAGATCTGATATAGACTGGTGATATATAGGGGAGAGTGATTATATAGATCTGATATAGACTGGTGTTATATAGGGGAGAGTCATTATATAGATCTGATATAGACTGGTGATATATAGGCGAGAGTGATTATATAGATCTGATATAGACTGGTGTTATATAGGGGAGAGTGATTATATAGAACTGATATAGACTGGTGATATATAGAGGAGAGTCATTATATAGATCTGATATAGACTGGTGTTATATAGAGGAGAGTCATTATATAGATCTGATATAGACTGGTGATATATAGGGGAGAGTGATTATATAGATCTGATATAGACTGGTGATATATAGGGGAGAGTGATTATATAGATCTGATAGAGACTGGTGTTATATAGGGGAGAGTGATTATATAGATCTGATATAGACTGGTGATATATAGGGGAGAGTGATTATATAGATCTGATATAGACTGGTGTTATATAGGGGAGAGTCATTATATAGATCTGATATAGACTGGTGTTATATAGGGGAGAATGATTATATAGATCTGATATAGACTGGTGTTATATAGGGGAGAGTCATTATATAGATCTGATATCGACTGGTGATATATAGGGGAGAGTGATTATATAGATCTGATATAGACTGGTGATATATAGGGGAGAGTGATTATATAGATCTGATATAGACTGGTGATATATAGGGGAGAGTCATTATATAGATCTGATATAGACTGGTGTTATATAGGGGAGAGTGATTATATAGATCTGATATAGACTGGTGATATATAGAGGAGAGTGATTATATAGATCTGATATAGACGGGTGTTATATAGAGGAGAGTGATTATATAGATCTGATATAGACTGGTGATATATAGGGGAGAGTGATTATATTGATCTGATATAGACTGGTGATATATAGGGGAGAGTGATTATATAGATCTGATATAGACTGGTGATATATAGGGGAGACTGATTATATAGATCTGATATAGACTGGTGTTATATAGAGGAGAGTGATTATATAGATCTGATATAGACTGGTGATATATAGAGGAGAGTGATTATATAGATCTGATAGAGACTGGTGATATATAGAGGAGAGTGATTATATAGATCTGATATAGACTGGTGTTATATAGAGGAGAGTGATTATATAGATCTGATATAGACTGGTGATATATAGGGGAGAGTGATTATATAGATCTGATATAGACTGGTGATATATAGAGGAGAGTGATTATATAGATCTGATATAGACTGGTGTTATATAGGGGAGAGTGATTATATAGATCTGATATAGACTGGTGATATATAGAGGAGAGTGATTATATAGATCTGATATAGACTGGTGTTATATAGGGGAGAGTGATTATATAGATCTGATATAGACTGGTGATATATAGAGGAGAGTGATTATATAGATCTGATATAGACGGTGATATATAGAGGAGAGTGATTATATAGATCTGATATAGACTGGTGATATATAGGGGAGAGTGATTATATAGATCTGATATAGACTGGTGTTATATAGAGGAGAGTGTTTATATAGATCTGATATAGACTGGTGTTATATAGAGGAGAGTGATGATATAGACTGGTGTTATATAGGGGAGAGTGATTATATATATCTGATATAGACTGGTGTTATATAGAGGAGAGTGATTATATAGATCTGATATAGACTGGTGATATATAGGGGAGAGTGATTATATTGATCTGATATAGACTGGTGATATATAGGGGAGAGTGATTATATAGATCTGATATAGACTGGTGATATATAGAGGAGAGTGATTATATAGATCTGATAGAGACTGGTGATATATAGAGGAGAGTGATTATATAGATCTGATATAGACTGGTGATATATAGGGGAAAGTGATTATATAGATCTGATATAGACTGGTGATATATAGAGGAGAGTGATTATATAGATCTGATAGAGACTGGTGATATATAGAGGAGAGTGATTATATAGATCTGATATAGACTGGTGTTATATAGAGGAGAGTGATTATATAGATCTGATATAGACTGGTGATATATAGAGGAGAGTGATTATATAGATCTGATATAGACTGGTGATATATAGGGGAGAGTGATTATATAGATCTGATATAGACTGGTGTTATATAGGGGAGAGTGATTATATAGATCTGATATAGACTGGTGATATATAGGGGAGAGTGATTATATAGATCTGATATAGACTGGTGATATATAGAGGAGAGTGATTATATAGATCTGATATAGACTGGTGATATATAGGGGAGAGTGATTATATAGATCTGATATAGACTGGTGATATATAGAGGAGAGTGATTATATAGATCTGATATAGACTGGTGTTATATAGGGGAGAGTGATTATATAGATCTGATATAGACTGGTGATATATAGAGGAGAGTGATTATATAGATCTGATATAGACTGGTGTTATATAGGGGAGAGTGATTATATAGATCTGATATAGACTGGTGATATATAGAGGAGAGTGATTATATAGATCTGATATAGACGGTGATATATAGAGGAGAGTGATTATATAGATCTGATATAGACTGGTGATATATAGGGGAGAGTGATTATATAGATCTGATATAGACTGGTGTTATATAGAGGAGAGTGTTTATATAGATCTGATATAGACTGGTGTTATATAGAGGAGAGTGATGATATAGACTGGTGTTATATAGGGGAGAGTGATTATATATATCTGATATAGACTGGTGTTATATAGAGGAGAGTGATTATATAGATCTGATATAGACTGGTGATATATAGGGGAGAGTGATTATATAGATCTGATATAGACTGGTGTTATATAGAGGAGAGTGATTATATTGATCTGATATAGACTGGTGTTATATAGAGGAGAGTGATGATATAGACTGGTGTTATATAGGGGAGAGTGATGATATAGATCTGATATAGACTGGTGATATATAGGGGAGAGTGATTATATAGATCTGATATAGACTGGTGTTATATAGAGGAGAGTGATGATATAGACTGGTGTTATATAGGGGAGAGTGATTATATAGATCTGATATAGACTGGTGTTATATAGAGGAGAGTGATTATATTGATCTGATATAGACTGGTGATATATAGAGGAGAGTGATTATATAGATCTGATATAGACTGGTGTTATATAGAGGAGAGTGATTATATAGATCTGATATAGACTGGTGTTATATAGAGGAGAGTGATGATATAGACTGGTGTTATATAGGGGAGAGTGATTATATAGATCTGATATAGACTGGTGATATATAGGGGAGACTGATTATATAGATCTGATATAGACTGGTGTTATATAGAGGAGAGTGATTATATAGATCTGATATAGACTGGTGTTATATAGGGGAGAGTGATTATATAGATCTGATATAGACTGGTGTTATATAGGGGATAGTGATTATATAGATCTGATAGAGACTGGTGATATATAGAGGAGAGTGATTATATAGATCTGATATAGATTGGTGATATATAGGGGAGAGTGATTATATAGATCTGATATAGACTGGTGTTATATAGGGGAGAGTGATTATATAGATCTGATATAGACTGGTGTTATATAGGGGAGAGTGATTATATAGATCTGATATAGACTGGTGTTGTATAGAGGAGAGTGATTATATAGATCTGATATAGACTGGTGTTATATAGGGGAGAGTGATTATATAGATCTGATATAGACTGGTGATATATAGGGGAGAGTGATTATATAGATCTGATATAGACTGGTGTTATATAGGGGAGAGTGATTATATAGATGTGATATAGACTGGTGATATATAGGGGAGACTGATTATATAGATCTGATATAGACTGGTGTTGTATAGAGGAGAGTGATTATATAGATCTGATATAGACTGGTGTTATATAGGGGAGAGTGATTATATAGATCTGATATAGACTGGTGATATATAGGGGAGAGTGATTATATAGATCTGATATAGACTGGTGTTATATAGAGGAGAGTGGTTATATAGATCTGATATAGACTGGTGATATATAGGGGAGAGTGATTATATAGATCTGATATAGACTGGTGTTATATAGGGGAGAGTGATTATATAGATGTGATATAGACTGGTGATATATAGGGGAGACTGATTATATAGATCTGATATAGACTGGTGTTGTATAGAGGAGAGTGATTATATAGATCTGATATAGACTGGTGTTATATAGGGGAGAGTGATTATATAGATGTGATATAGACTGGTGATATATAGGGGAGACTGATTATATAGATCTGATATAGACTGGTGTTGTATAGAGGAGAGTGATTATATAGATCTGATATAGACTGGTGTTATATAGGGGAGAGTGATTATATAGATCTGATATAGACTGGTGATATATAGGGGAGAGTGATTATATAGATCTGATATAGACTGGTGATATATAGAGGAGAGTGATTATATAGATCTGATATAGACTGGTGATATATAGAGGAGAGTGATTATATAGATCTGATATAGACTGGTGATATATAGGGGAAAGTGATTATATAGATCTGATATAGACTGGTGTTATATAGGGGAGAGTGATTATATAGATATGATATAGACTGGTGATATATAGGGGAGAGTGATTATATAGATCTGATATAGACGGGTGTTATATAGGGGAGAGTGATTATATAGATCTGATATAGACTGGTGTTATATAGGGGAGAGTGATTATATAGATCTGATATAGACTGGTGTTGTATAGAGGAGAGTGATTATATAGATCTGATATAGACTGGTGATATATAGGGGAGAGTGATTATATAGATCTGATATAGACTGGTGATATATAGGGGAGAGTGATTATATAGATCTGATATAGACTGGTGATATATAGAGGAGAGTGATTATATAGATCTGATATAGACTGGTGATATATAGGGGAGAGTGATTATATAGATCTGATATAGACTGGTGTTATATAGGGGAGAGTCATTATATAGATCTGATATAGACTGGTGATATATAGGGGAGAGTGATTATATAGAACTGATATAGACTGGTGATATATAGAGGAGAGTCATTATATAGATCTGATATAGACTGGTGATATATAGAGGAGAGTCATTATATAGATCTGATATAGACTGGTGTTATATAGAGGAGAGTGATTATATAGATCTGATATAGACTGGTGATATATAGGGGAGAGTGATTATATAGATCTGATATAGACTGGTGTTATATAGAGGAGAGTGATTATATAGACCTGATATAGACTGGTGATATATAGAGGAGAGTCATTATATAGATCTGATATAGACTGGTGTTATATAGAGGAGAGTCATTATATAGATCTGATATAGACTGGTGTTATATAGAGGAGAGTGATTATATAGATCTGATATAGACTGGTGATATATAGAGGAGAGTGATTATATAGATCTGATATAGACTGGTGTTATATAGAGAAGAGTGATTATATAGATCTGATATAGACTGGTGATATATAGAGGAGAGTGATTATATAGATCTGATATAGACTGGTGATATATAGGGGAGAGTGATTATATAGATCTGATATAGACTGGTGTTATATAGAGGAGAGTGATTATATAGATCTGATATAGACTGGTGATATATAGGGGAGAGTGATTATATAGATCTGATATAGACTGGTGATATATAGAGGAGAGTGATTATATAGATCTGATATAGACTGGTGATATATAGAGGAGAGTGATTATATAGACCTGATATAGACTGGTGATATATAGAGGAGAGTGATTATATAGATCTGATAGAGACTGGTGATATATAGAGGAGAGTGATTATATAGATCTGATATAGACTGGTGATATATAGGGGAGAGTGATTATATAGATCTGATATAGACTGGTAATATATAGAGGAGAGTGATTATATAGATCTGATATAGACTGGTGATATATAGAGGAGAGTGATTATATAGATCTGATATAGACTGGTGTTATATAGAGAAGAGTGATTATATAGATCTGATATAGACTGGTGATATATAGAGGAGAGTGATTATATAGATCTGATATAGACTGGTGATATATAGGGGAGAGTGATTATATATATCTGATATAGACTGGTGATATATAGAGGAGAGTGATTATATAGATCTGATATAGACTGGTGATATATAGGGGAGAGTGATTATATAGATCTGATATAGACTGGTGTTATATAGGGGAGAGTGATTATATAGATCTGATATAGACTGGTGATATATAGGGGAGAGTGATTATATAGACCTGATATAGACTGGTGATATATAGGGGAGAGTCATTATATAGATCTGATATAGACTGGTGTTCTAAAGGGGAGAGTGATTATATAGATCTGATATAGACTGGTGATATATAGGGGAGAGTGATTATATAGATCTGATATAGACTGGTGATATATAGGGGAGAGTGATTATATAGATCTGATATAGACTGGTGATATATAGGGGAGAGTGATTATATAGATCTGATATAGACTGTTGTTATATAGAGGAGAGTGATTATATAGATCTGATATAGACTGGTGATATATAGGGGAGAGTGATTATATAGATCTGATAGAGACTGGTGATATATAGGGAAGAGTGATTATATAGATCTGATATAGACTGGTGATATATAGGGGAGAGTGATTATATAGATCTGATATAGACTGGTGATATATAGGGGAGAGTGATTATATATATCTGATATAGACTGGTGATATATAGAGGAGAGTGATTATATAGATCTGATATAGACTGGTGATATATAGGGGAGAGTGATTATATAGATCTGATATAGACTGGTGATATATAGGCGAGAGTGATTATATAGATCTGATATAGACTGGTGTTATATAGGGGAGAGTGATTATATAGATCTGATAGAGACTGGTGATATATAGAGGAGACTGATTATATAGATCTGATATAGACTGGTGATATATAGGGGAGAGTGATTATATAGATCTGATAGAGACTGGTGATATATAGGGAAGAGTGATTATATAGATCTGATATAGACTGGTGATATATAGGGGAGAGTGATTATATAGATCTGATATAGACTGGTGATATATAGGGGAGAGTGATTATATATATCTGATATAGACTGGTGATATATAGAGGAGAGTGATTATATAGATCTGATATAGACTGGTGATATATAGGGGAGAGTGATTATATAGATCTGATATAGACTGGTGATATATAGGCGAGAGTGATTATATAGATCTGATATAGACTGGTGTTATATAGGGGAGAGTGATTATATAGATCTGATATAGACTGGTGTTATATAGAGGAGAGTGATTATATAGATCTGATATAGACTGGTGATATATAGGGGACAGTGATTATATAGATCTGATATAGACTGGTGATATATAGGGGAGAGTGATTATATATATCTGATATAGACTGGTGATATATAGAGGAGAGTGATTATATAGATCTGATATAGACTGGTGTTATATAGGGGAGAGTGATTATATAGATCTGATATAGACTGGTGTTATATAGGGGAGAGTGATTATATAGATCTGATATAGACTGGTGATATATAGGGGAGTGTGATTATATAGATCTGATATAGACTGGTGATATATAGGGGAGAGTCATTATATAGACCTGATATAGACTGTTGATATATAGAGGAGAGTCATTATATAGATCTGATATAGACTGGTGTTATATAGGGGAGAGTGATCACATATATAGTTGTGAGCGTACGAGTCGTTGCTCACGCTTGCGGGCTCGCGTAGCGAGCCCGCAAGAACTGCGTCCCTCGCGAAGCGAGGGACGCAGTTCGCCGCAAATGCGGGTCCTCGCGAAGCGAGGGCCCGCATTTGCGGTTGTCGAGGCTCAACGTCGGCTGTGTTAACACACACATACACACACACGACTTTTTTAACAGAATAAACCCAACCGCCCAGCCAACAAAAAACAAACAACGTCCCCGCAAATGCGGATCCTCGCGAAGCGAGGGTCCGCATTTGCGGTGGTGGGAGCATCCCAACATCGGCTGTGTTAACACACACATACACACACACAACTTCATAACAAAAAAAAAACTAAAAGTCGCCTCACACCCGCTTACACCCAGACACACAGACGCAAGACTTAACAAAAAAACAGTAAAAAAGGCCCCTCACACGCTCTTAACACACATACGCACGACTTAGAAACAAATACACTGCGTCGTACACGTAAAAGCTAACTGCGTATATCGCAACAAAATACGGCCGCATCGGAAAAAAATACGGCCGCGAAAGACCCATTCCAACCGCCGCGCATCAAAACATCACAAACACAAGAAATAAACACAACAAACACATAAAAAGCTTACTTACAGCACGGGGGGGCATCCGGCACCTCCAAAAGTTCATTTACACGTCCATTTAAGTCAAAACAAAGAGTTTAAACGACCGAAAATCGGCTAAGCGAGAGAAAAAATGGGCCGCCGAACAAAACGGAAAACGAGGCTCCAGACGTAACTACACTACACTTACTCGCAATAATGAAAACACATACTATGCGGAACGGATCACACTCATATTAAACACCATTTTAACCACTACTACGCACAAAATGGCGGATGGAACGCAAATTGTAAGCTGGAACGCAAATAGCGCATGCGTATTGCGTTCTAACGGTCTAACTTTCCAGAATGTTCTACAAGTTTATAAATACTGATTTGACAGAGAAAAATACATTTCTCCTCAGGTGATGAACAGAGTGACTTCGGAGATAACTGCTGCTAAAACTTGAGAAGATAATTCTTTCCTAATTTACTACTTTACATTGTGCAAATTACAACTGAGAGGTAAGCTATAATATATTACTTATTTTCAAGACAGGACATCAAAAAAAAAAATTAAAGAAGACAAAGAGGTTTATGTATACTGACAAGTGACACGCACATATATGTGTATAATGTATACTGACATGTGACACGCACATTTATGCGTATAATGTATACTGACAAGTGACACGCACATATATGCGTATAATGTATACTGACATGTGACACGCACATTTATGCGTATAATGTATACTGACAAGTGACACGCACATATATGCGTATAATGTATACTGACAAGTGACACGCACATATATGCGTATAATGTATACTGACATGTGACACGCACATTTATGCGTATAATGTATACTGACAAGTGACACGCACATTTAGGCGTATAATGTATACTGACATGTGACACGCACATTTATGCGTATAATGTATACTGACAAGTGACACGGACATTTATGTGTATAATGTATAGTGACAAGTGACACGCACATTTATGTGTATAATGTATACTGACAAGTGACACGCACATTTATGTGTATAATGTATACTGACAAGTGACACGCACATTTATGTGTATAATGTATAGTGACAAGTGACACGCACATTTATGTGTATAATGTATAGTGACATGTGACACGCACATTTATGTGTATAATGTATAGTGACAAGTGACACGCACATTTATGTGTATAATGTATAGTGACATGTGACACGCACATTTATGTGTATAATGTATAGTGACATGTGACACGCACATTTATGTGTATAATGTATAGTGACAAGTGACACGCACATTTATGTGTATAATGTATACTGACAAGTGACACGCACATTTATGCGTATAATGTATACTGACAAGTGACACGCACATTTATGTGTATAATGTATACTGACAAGTGACACGCACATTTATGCGTATAATGTATAGTGACAAGTGACACGCACATTTATGTGTATAATGTATACTGACAAGTGACACGCACATTTATGTGTATAATGTATAGTGACAAGTGACACGCACATTTATGCGTATAATGTATAGTGACAAGTGACACGCACATTTATGTGTATAATGTATAGTGACAAGTGACACGCACATTTATGTGTATAATGTATAGTGACAAGTGACACGCACATTTAGCCGTATAATGTATACTGACAAGTGACACGCACATTTAGCCGTATAATGTATAGTGACAAGTGACACGCACATTTATGTGTATAATGTATAGTGACATGTGACACGCACATTTATGCGTATAATGTATAGTGACAAGTGACACGCACATTTATGTGTATAATGTATAGTGACAAGTGACACGCACATTTAGCCGTATAATGTATACTGACAAGTGACACGCACATTTAGCCGTATA